>JWJB01009961.1:0-64861 GCA_000812895.1 Rutstroemia sydowiana | reverse complement strand
CCATCTGTCTCGGTTCCCCCACCGCCTCAAACCGTCCCTCCGCACCCCAAAACCTCAACCCCTGCACAGAGCTCTCCCTCCCACTACTAACCAAAACCCTATGACCCCTTCTCACCAACCCCCTCACAACTTCATCGTCAAACCCTGGCTCTACAGTTGTCCGTTCGGGTAATAATTGATCGTGTAAACGAGGGGATCGTAATGCGGATGAGAGGGTAAGGTTTTGTTCGAGGATGTGTAGGATGGTTTGGATGGTGGAGGTGGGGATGCGGGAGCCGCCGGCGGCGCCTATGGTGAGGGCTTGGGGTGGGGGTTAGTTGGTGGGTTATTGGATGGAAGGGGTTGGGGTTTGTTTGCGGGATAGAGGATAGTGATGGGTTGGAGGAAGAGTGGGAAAATGAAGATGCTATATGATATGATGGATTAGGTGGTTGAGAGATTGAAATACTTACATAGAGTTCCATCGGGTAAAGTAACAATGATAGGTGATATAGAAGACATAGGTCTGGCGCCAGGACGAACATAATTATACGGAGATGGGACGAAGCCAAAAGAATTAGGTGTACCTGGAATAGAAAAGTCGTCCATTTCATTATTCATTATGATACCTATTGTAATTATCAGAATTTGAAAAGGGAAGACCTTAAAACGAGTTAAGAGGGAATAGAAATAGCAACAAGAGAAAAATAATAAATACCAGTCTCAGGAACCATAACCAAACTCCCAAAAAGCGTGTTAATAGTAGAAGTCGAAGAAATTGTTAACCCAGAAGAATCACTAGTTACAATATGCGAAGTCCCATGATTTTCTTTACCAGCCCAGAGATTCTTCGTAGGTTGATAAGCAGTTACATTTTGCGTCTTATCATCTAAAATCTTAGCTCTGATCGCATTTGCATTTTCGGCCGAGATCAAAGAAGCCTCGAATGTGTTAATATCATTGTAGATAAATGGATCGCCTAATTCAGCATGCGCGGCATAGGAAAATCGCATAGCTTCATCAAGACGATGTGTGAAGAGTGCTGGGTCAGGATCCTCAGATGAAGTATTAAGAGCATAGCTTTCCATGGTTTTGAGAATGCTGAGTGCGATGGATCCTCCTGATGGAGTGGAGGTTGAATGAAAGGTATAGTTGCGATAGGTTATGTTGATTGGTTCACGGATTTCAACTTTATAGGATAGGAGATCGTCAAGAGTCATGGTTCCATTTTCGGCTTGGATTGTGCGGATGGTGGAGTTGGCTGGATGGTATTAGTGATTTCGAAATGTTGGAAAAGGGGAAGAGTGGTTTCAAACCTATTTCGCCTGTGTAAAATGCATCTACGCCTTCTTTGGCGATCGTTTCCAATGTACTATTCACGTTAGTACAATCATTTGCCCTCTGTCTGCATATACATACTTGGCTAATCTCTTTCTTGTCAAAATATCACCGACACCAAGAAGTTTACCATTTGGGGCAAAGTCCATAGCCCAGTTCGGATCGTCTATCAGAAATCTTGTATTTCCCCACGTCATAGTAGCATTCATATAATAAACGGTATCCTCGGTAACTATACCAAATTAACAACAGTTAAGAATGTATGTATAAAAGAAGCACCTACCAGGGAATCCATATCTAGCTACATGAATAGCAGGATTACAGACAGCTCGCCAAGGTAATGACTTGAATGATATTAGCAATGATCTAAATCGAAAGGGAATCTGGCATACCCCGTATTTATTGTGTAGATATTCTAATCCTCGAAGATCGCCCGGGACACCGCTAGCAAGTCCACCTTTGACGGCCCCTTTCTCATTTCCCTGATACATATCTCGATGGGCTGCAGCTGGTGCTGTTTCTCTAAAATCTATAAAAATTAGACAAAACCCATCAATACTACTGCCGTAGCTTAGAATGTACCTACCTATCGTCTCAAACTCCCCATTCGCACCCCGGACAAGCATGAATCCACCTCCACCAATCCCACTATGATACATCCCTAAACAAATAAGTCACCAGCCTTCAAATTAGAATACTCCCAAATACCTACCTATCACACCAACGCAAAGAGTAGTCCCAACCATCGCATCCGCTGCATTTCCCTAGATCACGTGAGCCAAAAGACTAATGAATCGATGAAAGACATTGCTCACGCCTCTTTCTATCAGTTGCGCCCCGATTTCACTACACACTTTACTTTCGCTCGCCACCGCTCCACGACTCGCCGTACCGGGTGCGTTGGCAATACCATTTGCACCCCAACTCAACAGTAGACATCCTACCGTAACGACACTACGAATACCCATGGTTACGAGGACGTTGAGAAACTACTTCCATTAGCAAAGATCCAAAGGTTTGCTTTTTATGCGTCGCATGAAAGGAAATGTTTTGCGGGTACTTACTCTTTCGATGTATACCACTTGCTGCTTGCTAGTTGTTTGCGCCTTCCAAATCCCTTATCTCTTAACTTGACAAAGATGGAGAATATCCCAAGCCCAAAGAGATTTGAATAATAAAAATCCCCTTTTTATCTTTTTACACTCTTATTATCGTATTGAAGAAATATGATATGCCTTTACATTTAAGAAAGCATACTCGCATATGCACTATAAAACAGTGCTTCAAGTTGATTGATGGAGTTTTGCATGATGATCAAGATATATATTTTTTTAGCTTATCTTTATTATTGGCTATGTACGGAAGTAGTATCGGCTTTAATTCGTATAGGGGATTAATATGGGTCTGTACGAGTTGCCGCCAGTGAAGTTTGTTTATTGTTGTACAGATACGTACGGATTACAGGGCCTGGAGTCTGGTGCGGACGTGCCAGATAAATTCAACGTTATCGCGAACGTTTTGATAGCGGTCAGAACCGTCAGATAGCGCTTGTGATCCGCTTTCATGGGGGGTGATTGGTTGAGCGGGTTGTGGCGTAGACTTATCATGTGACACTACTTTGACTTCACTTCAAACACCTGACTATGAACGACATCATTTGATTCGTCTCGAGTCATCCATTAGCATGCGTAGCACATTTCAATGAAGACTTGTTTTCGACTATCATTACTTGTTATTATAATATAATAGAAAAGCCGGGTGCCTCGTGAAGAGCAGCCCATCGTATGCAAAATGTAGTGTTCATTCAACGCCGGTGAGTTGTGGTCCGATGAACTTGACCATAAATCTTAATCACGAGCAATAGAGAAGTTCAAGCTTATTACTTCGAACTCACTGCTTCCAAGTGTTGTCAACTTCAGCGGTTATTAATCCCCATCTCATTCTTGAATCCATCATCCAAATATAGCCAAGCTTCCATTCAATCGCTACCTCTCCCTCCCGTCATCCATAAATTTGGTGTCGTGCAATGCCAGTATGTCGTTACTTGCGTTTGCATCAGCGAGCTTTGACCTCCTAATTTGCTCCGATGCCATCCCTTCAATTCCCATTACGTATCGCTTGTGTTATATAGAAAGGTCCAGCGACCGCCATAGCTCACTCCTGTCTTTGGATCATGTACGTTCGGATCAGTGTCGATGACTTGAGAAGATCTTAATGGATATAGCAAGCGCAACTTCATTTGCGAAATCAAATATCGTATACAAGCCTTGGAAGTAATGTGTAGTACATGCCGGGGCTTGAATGATGTATGGGTGGCAACTGCTACTTCTCGGATTACTGCTTGTTCCTAAGTCCCTGGTTTCAGGCTATTTCAGCCAATGACCATAAATCGTAGTAATTGTGGATAATAGAATCCGTATGTTGCTCTGAGAAGGAGGACTTGAAATGAAACGACCCAGTACTTCCAATCCATGTCCTGCGATAATTAGTCCTTATCGCATACTTGTTCACGTTGAGGTTTGTATGAGTACTTACTATGACATGATATTATGTATGATGCTGAACAAAGCCACAAACAGCGAGAGCTGATGTAGAAATCGTGGAAACCTTCGGAATTATTTGTGAGCTTTGTTAGAGCAAGCTTGAAGTATTTTCCCGATCCCGGTGTATTTGGTTATCAAAAAGGATTCTAACAATTGTTGGAGGTAGCAGATACCCGTGGATAGGTTGTTTTCAATTTGACTCTTCCTGCAAGATCCAATGAGGCTCCAAGTGAATCCAAGTTTGAGGTTTCTAGGACCGCAACACACACACAGTACATTAGTACTTTCAACCCTTGTTTACCTATTTTGTTTTCCGATTTGTTCTCGTTGGACCCTATCAAACAAATATAACTGCTGTTTTAATAACATTCAGTTCAAAGTTACGAGTTTGTAAGCATGGTAAAATAGTGTTATTGTACAAACGGTCTTGTGTGTGTGTACCTCTTTGATATTGAAGGGAATAGCATAAAATCGGGTTTTGGGATTATCTATATAGAACCTCACTGTCTCTTTTAATAACCTATTGATCAATCGTCTTATATATTTCATTTGAAGTATTATCAAGCGGTATTTATGAAGTCCACCTAGTGCCTGCTGTACTAGAAAATAAACTTTTCACATCTCTTTATCTACGGAGGATTGCCACTGAATTTCTCTTTGCTTTATATGTCTTTATGAGTAAATAGGTACTGCAGGGAATAGATTTCTTTAGGAATAATAATGAAGTAGCAATCAAGAGGACCTAAGAAACAATTTTGTTATGATGGTTGAATTTTCCTTACAGGGTACCTGAAGGATTCCCTTGTATACAGTAAGAGACATGCAATCACTTGTTTAGATGTTTTAGCTGAACTTTGTTAGGACAATAATCCATTAATCTAATTGGCGAAATTTAAATTACTCAATATTCATTAAATCCCCATTGATTGTAGCTTGTATAGTAGTAGTGTGGAGGCTGTCTAATAACCCAAGCCATTGGACTCTAAATGCTACAGCAAGAAAGACATCCTACAGTCCAAAACGATTCAGTAGTTCTCAAAATCACTACCATAGCAAGATCAATCAATCACGCTCGAAAAACGCTGTAATACACTATGGCTTTCAACTCTAACATAAATTTCGATGGTGCTGGATTCAACGAAGATTTTTCAGCAACTTTTGGTGGTTCGGAATCAGATTTAGCTCTTTTGGAACCATTGTTTGAAAGCCCACAACAATCAAATCAAGATACATCACCAGATATGTCGAATCACCAACAACCCTCGATACCAGTGGGTAGAAAGGAGAGTGATGATGGCAACACAAGCAAGTCGATGGCTTATTACTCTCCGCAGGAATGCTATCAGAGCACTATGAATAATTTCGATACCTACGATGACTACCCGCACATACCTCGAGTAAACCATCAGGACGAAGAACCTCATATTTCATGCGTTCCCACAGCTCAACACCTTTCGCCACATTTCCACCCTGCTCAGAAAGCTCTCCCATTCCCTGCGCCTCAGTTGAATAAAGATCAGGAAAATACGCAGACACACAATCAACCTGGCAATACTAGAAGTCATGAAAACACCGAAGCAGTTGTGCACGCTGCACTTCAATCACCGACAATCTCAAACACCTCAAAAGATCTGCAGCACGAGAACTATCACGATCAAAGTCATGGCAACAGTCCACCAGCCAGCAATAGCACCGGAATTCCTCAAGAGAGATCAGAATTTCGGCCGGCTGATCTCAGCACTGGATCCATCGAGCCGGCCTTAGAGTTAGCAAAAAAGCTCAACGCTATGTCTCCGGAGCAGCAGATTAAAAACTTTGAATTTCTCGCCGAGTCGAAGCACTTTAAGGAATACTTGGAGACGCTGATGAGGCCGCCAATGGAGACGCCGAAGAAACGAAACGATTCCTCTGTGCCTAAGACTCAAGCCCCCAGCAATCGGCAGTCTTTGGCGTCCACCCCACGACGTTCTCACATCGACACAATGATCGATCGCCACATGGCAGGTCACGATCGACGTCCTAAGCGCACCATTCCACCTCCTGGCTCTAAATCTAAGCTTCCGGGTGGCATTGGCCGTTCTTACATCAACAGACTCGTCGATCGCCACATGGCAGGTCACGATCGCCGCCCTCCTAGGCGCCCCCGTCAACTTCCTGGCTCTAAATCCAAGTTCCCCGATGGTATTGACCCCAGCAAGCAAAGCTCGAACTCGCCACGTGTGAAGCCAGAAGTTCAGGAATCTGACCAAGCTACACTTCATGATATTCAGCCCTTCTCGTCATTCGCGCACCCTTCCTTGCCTAAATCCGCCTCTTTCGATTCGACTACTTTGTCTAATCGTACGAACAACACAAGCCCCTGCGATGATGACGATGATGGTGATGACGATGATGATGATGATGACGACTATTACGGATATCAATAACGGATTGGGCTGGGAAGTTGTTGCTGCTAGGTGATGGGCTGTAGTGGGTTCAATGGACTTTCGACTTGCTGCTGATATCTGTAGCTTTGTGGCAAAGGGTAGCATAAACTAGTACAAGTTTACTTCTGGCGTTCATGGTAGGGCTTTATTTTCCGGGAGACAAATAGATGGATGGATGGGCTGAGGAGAGATATGGTACGACTACTTTCACAAAGATAATGTCTTCGCGATGGCAGGTATGAGGCCTGGGTTGATCTGTTCTTTTTCTACATAAACTACTATTTTGGCTCTGATTGTTTTTGTATCGGGGGGTCCTTTAAAATCCATTTTCATATCATAGCAAATTTCAAAAATTCAAAACTTCGAACCTCCCCTAACGTGAAAAGATTGCCTTTTCTTTTTTCTCAAAATTCATAAATTATACACCACCCGCACTATTAAATTTCCAGATATATAGCATTTAATAATAAATCGCGGTGGGACAGATACTGGGGACAGATATTGTGTTCGTTATTCATACGGTAGAGCTACTGGAACAACCTTCTCTGCTGTACTATCCTATCTCACAACCAGTGGATGATTCATAACGTCAAGAAACGGCAAACCAGACACACACCTTTCCCGAAATCACGACAAAGGCCCTTTCGTACCGTCAAGTTAACAGGAATTCGAAGTGGCGTAGGTAGCGGATTCGATAACTATAAACAACTACATCGAGAAGGTATCACAACTTCCCTCCATCTTGAATGGTGCCACCAGAATTTTGACTGTCTTCATGAATCATCTGCTGACTTTTACATGCTCACCAGGGAAGCTTTCTGAACCTCCGAGATCACTCGCATACGAATTCGATTCTAACCCTCGAAATACTTCCAAGATCCTCCTTCGATGCCGCGACGGCACCTTTACAAGAACTACAGCTTTTCATTTACTCGAAGCCCCCTACACATCCTCGAAAATATCAGCTAGGTGTGCAGCCAAGTCGCTTCATTCGCGCATATGCCGTTTTAGACACAGGTGTGAGGAGGTGGAAATAATTATACATCGACTAGGAGGTTCTAGATGGTTTTCATGCACGTCTAATTCAAAGGACGGCATTCAAATATTCAAAGCATGAAAGTAATCGACCTACGGATCTATTCTATTCCTGCCAATACCTCGAATTCTCCGCATACTCGGGGGAGGACCGCCAAAGGTAAGTTGTGTTTCAACTGCTTGAGGACTGTAACCACAGGATGACGAAATCGTGAATATAAGCCAATAGAAGGGAAGGTATGGAAAGGTAGATAGTATGTTCATGCAGTTGTGATCTACTAGTCCTAACATGGATAAGAGGCTATTCGCATAGCTAATTTGGAATTACAATAATAATTTCAGTAATTAAGATTGCCGTTTTGACTACAGCACCGTTATTTTGCTGGTATAATTGATTCTGGGAATTCTAAATCCCGCCCTGTAAGAATGGCACCACTATAGGTACTAGGTACGGCCATTTTTGCCCTAATTAATACAATTAACAAATGATGATTTGCTTGAAAATTGGGCCAAAATTGAGCCAAAATTCCCCGTAGCTTTGTACAAGCTAATCCTTGAAAGTTTTCCTTTTATATATGTCCAATTATATAAATTTGAATTTAAAAGAGCAACAAGAGCCAATAATAAACCCACTTGGACGATTCTGTTACTTTAGGTCATGGTGGTACTTATTAGATATCAAAGACAGCATCTAAAAATTCACCCCCAAAACCTACAAGTGACAACCCACCAACCCCCTCATTAAAACGTTTTACCACGCCCATTTTACTTTTCTTTAAACTCCTCAGAAGTACTTATCAAAAGTTCTTTACACACAGAAAGCTTCTTATTTTTCTTTTACAGCTACCACAGATACTCTCAAAAGTTAAGCTATCCAGCAAGCAATATTCCACAACTTCAAAACACTCGAGATAGCCAACAGAGTTTCTATACAGTTCGAAGTCATGAGTCCACCCACAGGAAATGGCAATGGGTTATACCCTCAGGATGTTGAAGGTACGGGAAACCCTCTCTTCGAAGCATTTATATTTATTGCAAACTTATGACTGACATTAAATTCGTTCCACAGGTTTCATGAGAGAGATCAACGCCATGTACAACAACCTCCCATCAGAAGTGGATCTTGACGCGATGCAGAGAAATACCACCCGTCAACAAAGTACACAAGGCCAGTACGATGGTAACTTTCATCCTTCTGGTATGATGCCACAAGGAGTAAATAGTCCGCTGTATAATGAGCCACCAGGTATGTTACAATTCGATCACGCATTTCCCAAGTTCTTTAATACAGGACTTGAGTTTTTCTGCGGAGAAGAAACTAATCACGACCACTTTGACAGAAACCTCTCCTTTCTTGATGGCGCCTTTTTCCGAGAACGCGTCGAGATCTTCTCAACAGACGAGTCCAAGCGAATACAGTTTTGGACAAGCTCATCCTAACTGGCCGGCAGCGGGATACATGCAACAAACAGTGCCGACAGCACCATACTCAGCACCATACTCAGCACCATCGTCAATGCCAAATAACTCGTACTCGGATATGAGCATGGGTATGAATATGGACATGGGCATGGGTTTGTCAAACACAACTGCCGGAAGTGGATTAAACGGAACCATGTTTCCATCTATGCCGACATACGAGACCGGCAACTTCGAGTTTCCAGGAATCAATAGCAACACGCTCACTTCCAATACCGTCAATGGTGGTCATGTGCCTCACTCGAGCTCTTCCAACGCTGTGAACGACAATGATGATGCACCAAGCCGTCAATTCATGGGTATGCCAAACACAATTGCCGGAAGTGGATTCGACGGAGCCATGTTGCCAACTATGCCAAGTCACGATGCAGGCAACTTCGAGTTTCCGGGAAGTAATATCAACACGCCCACTTCCAATACCGTCAATGGAGGCAATATGCCTCACTCAAGCCCCAACATTGTGAATGATCACGATGATACACCAAGCCGTCAATTCGATGACGAGCTCTCGAAACTTGTTAGAGTAAACCGACTTCGGAACTTTAACGGGTTGAAAAACTCCTGTCCAGCCTTCAAAGCATTCTTGGACTCAAAACTCCAATCTACGAACAAGAAGGCCACCAACAAGTTCTCGAAACTCGGCATCAAACCATTTGTGCCTGTTAACCAGATTATCGAGAACCATCTTCGAGAGGAGGCAGAAGACAAACGTAGGAAAGAAGAGGGCGATAACAGCAAATCCAGAAAACGTCGCAGAGCGAACTTGCCAGAAAAGCCGACGAACAACGAAGACCTCCTCAGACCACAATCGGTAGCTCAAGCACCGGCACACTGGCGCCATGGCCTAAGTAGTCAAGTTGTTCTCAAGAATGTGGGGCATGAAGATGGAACCAATCGATGCCCCGTGTGCAGCAGAAGAGTGCTTCAGGCTTCTGAGATAATCTGCGCTGGTTGTCTTTGGGATATGAATAATCAGAATTGAAATTGGGTGTCTGAAAACTTCTTGCTCAGCAAGGTGGATGACGGATGTGGGTTTGTGGATACGGAGTTGTATTTATTGTACTATGAGAACTTGCAGCTCTGCAGATATTTGCACGCTGGCGTTGTACAATGGCGAAGTGATTGCAGGAAGCAGCTGCCAACACTCAGGATAACTTTTGGTCTCTGAGGAAGATATTATGACGGGCTTACTGGTTGGATTGGATTTTCAAAATTTACGTGGATTCTTTTCAACTCCGATTTGAGTATGATCAAAACTTTTCAAGGAGTGGTTCTTCCTCCAAGTACATGTAATTAGTCTAAAGGGCGCTGATTCGCAGATACCATTCCAGCACACGCTCGTATGATGGTTCAAGGTTGATATCAGGTTACTTTGAGAGGGATTTGGTTGTTGTCTCCGAAGAGGAGCACTTGCAATAGCTTGACAATATGATAGTATCTAAGAATTCTTTTTCAAATTAAAATTTCACATACAGTAACCTTGTTCCCAATATGCTAAGCTAGTTCGAACCTCACCAGTGCATGGGCTTTCATACACAAACATGCCTGATCTGCCGCTTCCATTCCTTTGCAGCTTGCAATCCAACAAACTTCTCTTAAAATAATCTCCTTCAAAGACATCGTAGTTTATCAACTTTTGATTTTTGCCTAATTACATATATGCTAAAATCCCCATTCCCTCCACCTGATTAAATGCAAAACATACAGAAAATTCCTTGCAATAGATAATTTCAGGCCTTTGATCATCCTTACTAAAAATTCTACAACAAATATACTGTTTGTTGACAAGAAGTCCAGCCTCCCACTAAAGGCAAAAGGCTATCATCGGACATCGGAGGTCAGAGGCCGGGCCTCGGTAATCATAGGGGAGAACCACAATCTTTATCGCACTTCTTATATTTTGCTAACCGGAGGCTGTGCAAATTCATAGGCATAAACAATTCACTTCTGTTAAAGGTCGTATTCTGTCAACACACCTTGGTGTAAAACGTAAAATGATCCATCTCCATCAAGAACGAACACTTTTTATCCTCCATTAAGGAATTATGGATAACGCCAACTGACATGGCTCATGATATTTTCTGAGCAAGAACTCAACAGCGAAAACAATACAGGCCGAAAAAAGCAGAATTCCCTTCCCCTTGGTCTCATTGCTGATTTACAATTTTTCAAGCAGTGACTGAATCGCAACCTGCGGCGTGCGTCCCACTACTTACAACAGATTTAGATTCGTTGACCACCACTTACACCAGACGCGTACGTTACGATTATATTTTATTCTGGATCTCATAAATTCTGGGAAATTTTCAAGATGCACGACAGCTACTAACTTGTCGGGGACGATTTCAGCGCTTCTTTGACTTTCCCGAAGCCTGACTCGAAAGAAATTCCCCGCATTATAACCAGACTTCGACCCTTGGGAACGACACTTGCTTGTGATACGACGATAAATCGTATTTCATGATCTTCTGGTAAACTTATGAGTGGAAAAGAAAGCAGCATTGATTATGCTCAACAATTAACCCACGCGCACCACCCCTGGCATGGGAGTTTGAGTACATGGCAATTGATCCGCAGATACTATAAACATGAGCATCAATCCCTGAGTACCATCGCTCACATACACTGTATATGAACGTGCTACGACACCATTGCGTTGACTTGGATGGATAAGTGGGATCTTTTTGAGTTTCTTCTACATTGACCCGCAAGTGTGAGGCTCTACTCTACACATGTCGGAACGAGGCAAATATCTGGGAATTGATCGGCTTCATCTTGGAAGATCCAAAGATAGCTTCGAGGTAACACCCAGACCACCAAGACCAGTCACCTTGCTTCTTCACCCTGCAAAATTGCATGAGGTATTGACGTGAAACGGTAACCGTGTCGCTGAGGATGTACTGCTCTCCTCTGAATATTGAAGCAGCTTGGTGGTTAGAGCGACAAGAAGCGATCGAAAGAAATTGGGAGATATTGGAAAGTCATTGATTCACATCTGGTATACTATCACAGCAGGCAAACTTACAATACATAGTCTATGCAAGACAGGCAAGCCCCCTTCGAATTTACCCAATGATCTCCAGCTCTTGAAGTGGCATGCATATAACCACCGCCAAATGCGAATATGCATCTTCTACTCGACACCACACTTTGAAATCCTATCAACCACAAACTGTTCTCTGGTTTCTTCAGAATTGATATTCTTATGAGATAGATCTTCCAACGGACTTCAAGTTTCATAAGATTCCTCCGGACGACCCAGCGAATCTCTGAGATCGGCCAACTACCTAGAGTAGCTCGCAATGTTAGCGCTTTATTCGATCACAGGGTTGTAACACTAACGAATAGGCAGTATGAATTGTTTGCACACATACCGCCGAGGCAATTAATATAGCCATCTTATCTGGCTCATTCTCCAGAGCAGGAAATACATAGGTGATCTTTGCAGTTGAAGTATCGGCGTACATGGCACAGTGTGCTCAATAGTGAACCATCAAGCTAGTCGGTGATGATGTACTTCCTCCGGGAACCCTTGATCTTAAAGATATGCTAGTAGCTGTTAAATTTGTTGAATCTTGTTGAAGTCTTGCCTTGCGCAACCTCTCTTACCCACAAAATGCTTTTTGTATCATGTCTGAGTTGACAATGGCCCACTCCTTTACTTTGTGTAATATGTAAAGTACTTATAAACCTCGGTTTGTAACATCGTATTGCAGATATTTCGAGATTCTTTTCGGGGGCTCAACATCATTTGTTGACTGTTGAACCTTACGGGAGTTAGACTCTAGTGGTTCGATCTTGAATTGAGGTTTGGTCCACGTCTGATTTGTGAGGTTTGGGATGGTGTTGGATGACCGGCAATATTTGTATCATGTCGCAGGGAGATATATGCGAAGAGGTTTTTGTGCAGATTGTAGGAAATTCTCCTGTGTTGTCGCGGGGTGACCCTCGTCCGCGCCCCCTTCCATTTCGTTGACTCGCAGGCTTGAAGTATAATCTATTTCGATTACGGTGTTCCTGTTCAGTTACTTTATATTAGTATATGTTCAAATGAGGTGGAGTGGTTACAGGGGAGGATTTACTTAATGGGCGGGTGCGGTGTAAGTCTACTCACCAACGACAAGCCCAAGTACTCTTCGAGGAGGCTAACTGCCAACCTCAGTAGCCCAGAAGTAGGTCTGACTCAAGCAAATGGCATTGGGACTCGTCAACATTAGTGTGGTATGATTCGAACTGCATAAAGTCGTGCAGTGCTGATCACGGATCGAGGAGGAGCTGGCTTGGATCCGTGCCAAAAGGGGTTATCATCGACGGGGCACCTAGCCATCGACTACGACTTCGGGGAAGGATATTTTAGTCCTGTTATAATTTTCCTAGGGGTTTTTGATGTCGCTGATTTCCATAGACTTGGTTTAGTTTGGCATTGATGGACGGTAGATGCAATATCTGAAGTTGTTGATCGCGCCATAGACAGAATTTTTCGTGGTTCAGGGTTATGGATATTCGTGGGCTTCGGTAAAGCTACGCCCACTTACTAATAAATTCGAGTGAATTTATTCAATGGGGAGAATCATATGATTGTGGTCTATTCACAAGCTGACAAAATTAACCATAAAGCATTTCCGACATCGAATGGAATACAGTTTGTCGGTACTGATCTGATTATCATACATTTCGCAGAGATCACGACTACACGTCTCACCCTGCATACTGGCTCTTCAAAACCTCAAGATATCACAATACAGTAGTTCTTTAGTAGTATCTAGAATGTATAACATATATCCTTCATAGTGTACCTTATCTAGATAGTCTAGTAATACAAAAGTTAAAACAATCAAACCACATAATCTCTAGTAACTATGTGCTGATTCTTCAGCCTGAACAACTGAGGGAAATTAAACTTGCCGCTTGTTCCGATAGCAGCCCATTCAACCTACTGTATGGCTACTTGGTAAATAGTAATGAATAGACCTCGAGTCAATAGACAAAATGACTTCTTTGTTCCGAGTATAGGCTGTTATACATAACTAATCAGAAAACTGGGAATTGTTGTTTGTCTAGTAAGTGATACACACTGCTAATTACATATTTACTGATATCGGAGAACCGATATAATAATCTTTGTCTTTAAACCGAACGGTGAAGCATGGGTAGTTTCGTTATCGGTTTCTGTTTCCCTACATAGTCATTGTGTATACTCGAGGGAAAAGTTTACTTTTACACCGAACAATAGACATACATGATACTTGGGGTAGCAAAACCCAATTTACTGCAACAGTGCAAGAAACCTATCTTCATCACTGTCGGTAATAATGTCGAGAGCAACATTAAGATGATATAAGAATAAACACTGTTGATCACTGCCCTCCGACTGCCATATCAAACCTGTAAGCAAGGAAATTTCTCCGCAGCAGTATCTTCATCGAATCCAACACATTTCCAACAACTTAACATCCCTTCTGGATCATATTTCTTCTTGATTTCCAAGAGCTTTCCGTAATTCTCAACTCCCCACCAAGATTCCTTCCACTAAAACCCCAAAAAGTTAGTAAATCCTTGGTTTGAGATGTATTTGAGAAGAAGTGAGTGTTTCGGGGGAAGAAAAGTATACTCACATCCTCAGTCCATGGAAATGCCTCATTAAAATATGCACCACTTCCTGGAGTCAAATCTTCCACAATCGATGTCAAATTATTCACCATTCTAATCTTCTCCTCACGTGCCTCAATGGTCAAATTATATGTCCATGTCCCACCATAACCCAGCTCCCAGAGAGTATCACGCCATGCTGGTGTAGCCGAAGTAGATCCTTCTTTCCAATGATAGAGCCATGGCGTTGTATTTGGTATGTATAATGTATCACCAAGAGAGATAAGTGTTTCCAGGAAATTCATAAGTTTTTCTCGCCCTGAAGTGTTGTTGAACATAGATGCGGGAATCAATCTTGATGCAAGCGGTCGTATTCCTCCTACGGCTGCTTCGTTTGGTATGAGATACTTGGTATAGAAGGCATACCATGATGGTAGAATCTCGATGGTGGAAGTTCCATTATTGGCTTTTGCGTAACTTGATGCTACCTTCATGGATTCCGTAGCCTCCGAAAGGTTTAGAAGCGGTGTTACGCTGATCAAACTGGTGGTCTGATAATGGCCACCCCAACCTTGATTGGCCCATGGTAAAGAGTTGTTCACCAGGATAGAAAGCCACTCCAAGACATTTGAACTTGTTCTAGCGAACGAGATAGCTGCGACAGCAATTGGGAATTTTGGTTCGACAATGTGTGTGGCTTCCATTACTATGCCAAAAGTACCTCCGCCGCCGCCACGAAGAGCCCAAAATAAATCGGGGTGTTGACATTCATTTGCAACTCTAAAAATCCCATCTGTGGTGATGATTTTGAATTGTACTACCCGATCGATTCCAAGTCCATACACGGGAGAAAGAACAGAATGACCACCGGCTTGTACCCAACCACCGGCCACCCCTATGGTTGTCGCATAACCTCCAATAAATGTAAGATTATGTTTTTCTGCAAATTGATACACATCATCCGTGTTTACCCCTGCCGCGGTAGTGATAACGTTCAATGGTTTTGTTCCATTACATCCGTCAGGTACGAATGATGAATCGTGAACAATGCCAGAGACTTTTCGCATCCACAAAGCTAACGAACCTTTCTGACTGTTTCTAGCACCATAGTCATGACCACTATTTTTAATCGATAATCTGATACCTGATTGTCTTGAAAAATCAAGAGCACCAATAACATCGGCCGCAGATTCTACTTGAATGTAGTAATTCGAGACACTACCCTGATTACAACTGACATTGGTAAATGCAATTGGATCGGTAGGAGATACATTATTCAAAATACATTGATCTGTTTTGTTTGTGAAGCAGATCTCGTCTTGGCTATTCATGAATCCATTGTAGAACTGGGATCGATAGTCAGATGACGTGTAGTTTGCTTGAATCTTTGAGCAGGCTGCTGGATCCGGATCAATTGGGTTTCCTTCGTATAAGGAAAAGCATGGGAGAGAGAAAGGCATCGAAGTATGAAGGTGTCCGGACACAGAAGTATTCAATTGCGCCCAAATGTTATTGGAGTTTACACTTGGAAAAAAACATACAAAAGTGAAGAACAGAATAATGAAAGATGAAGAACGAGGCATTGGAATGGTATGTAGCAATGAAGTAGTGCCTCTTGTTGAAGATATTATCATGCAGATATATAACCTACCAGCTCGAATCTACATCGGGTTGGAGGGTGGTAGTCAGCATGCAGCTCGAATCGGGATAACCTTAAAGAGACATGGGGTACCGGTATAGGTTTACTAATCACGACCAGTCCAATAGTGGTCAATTGTGTAACCAGTGATATCACTTAATCAAAATAAGTGAGAGGTTTATCTCAGTTCGCATATGCATCAGTGTAAGCCGGAATGCTGGGCACATATGCATACGATAACCATTCTTAATGGCAGGATCCAATCTCGATGCTGGTCCAAAAGTTCATCCTTCGTTGCTTGTATGCGGGTGATGGGGGTGGCAATACTACTGCATTCTTACATGTGAAGAGACGGGAGAGGGGGGATGCGACGAGAATTGGAACAGAAGACAGCCGCCAATTGGCTGGCTTAATATTGATCACTTAGCAAGGTTTTTTCCGGAGAAGTAAGTTACTAATCTCGGCAGTAGATTTTGATTTATCGTCGTATCGAATCCATCCATCCATCCATTGGAAGTCGTGATAATGTGGTAATCAATAGGTTGTAGAGGTTTTGAAATTTATAGGCTTACATCACCCTATAATTACAGTGGAGTGGGGGGTTTTTAAAGTGACGCGGTGTCAGCTGATCACAACCTTTTCGAACGCGACACGGTCCAATTGACATCGTTGTCGACAATTGAATTTATCAACAACAATTCAATATATCGTACTATATCCATCTGAAGGGAATCTGCCGTATTCTGGTTCGATTTGCGCCGTCCCTCTAATTATGACTTCTCTGTCTATTCCCACCACGTCCGCACTTCCTCCTTCACAACTCGTCCCCGCATCGAACCCCTCAGTAAATAAACTCCTTTCCCGATTATCGCGACAATCATTACTCACACTAGCCCTCGATTGGCTTGACGAACGGAATCAAATTAATACCGCGCCTTATCTTTTCGACTCCAATGACGCAAATTCCGACGATGCGCATGATCTATACCCACCTTATTCTACTCTAGACTCTCTCCGTGAGCTATATACCGACTTCTCTACACAGAAAGGCAGTAAGCGCGATGTCCTCGATAGAATACTTGAAGGAGATTGGCGACATGGTCTCACTCTATATCAATTGGCTATGGCAGATATGCAATATCTCTACGATCATCCTACATCACAAAAATGGACAGCACTCAAGGTTGTTCGATTGTCGCCCTCAGATTCCCCAGATGAAGATGTGAAAGTTCATTCGATACCACGATTCCACCCTTCCACATTCCTACAAAATTTGCAGCAAGAAATTCTACCAGATGTCAAGGCGCATTACAATCTCGATCGGCATACTACATTACCTATACTTTTATTACGAATTTATATCCTCGACTCCCCCTACAATACCTCTCTCGCCATAACATCCACATCGACGAAGACAAGTCTCACATTTGATTCCAGTAAAACGTTCTACATTGCATTTCCCGATGCCTCACCATATGTTTATGTTTCATTAAACTCTTCGTCGGGGGGAGGAGGCACTGATACAAAAAGTTTGAGAAAGTTAACATTGGATGGGATTCCGAAAGCATTTAGTAAACCAAGAGAAAGATATAAATTGGAAGGGACAGGCTTTTCGACGAAGAATCTAGCAGCGCTATGTGAGAGACGAGGAGGAGGTAGAGAGAATGGAGCCGGAGGACCATGGGGAATCTACGCAGAACAAAACAAAAAAGACAATCCGTTAAATCCCTTTCTACCTACACCCGAATCTGAAAATCCGACAGCAGATTCGGACAATGAAGAAAAGGAGAAAGAGAAACAGGTTCCGAAGAGTATGAAGAGGGCTCGTGAGGATGATAATCCTGAATTGGTCAAACGAAGGAAAAGAATGGCAAAGGCTCGATTTGGAAATTCAGCAATTGTTGACGATGGGAAAGGAATTGAGAGATTTGATGTTCGTTTGGAGGATAGATTTCCATCGACTGCCGTAACAGGCTCAGAAATCGAACCATCAATCCCGAGACAACGTAAACAAAAAGGAAGAAGAAGTACGATTGAGACGGAGTTAGACAGATTAGCTGCCGAAGGCGAAGAAGATGAGGAAAGAGATGGATGGGTGCCAGATGTAAGGATAACTTTTCAAGGTAACCATGTATTTGCTGGCATTCGTCAATTGGTCGAAGCTGGAATTATTGATGGTGAGAAGATGCCAGGTTGGATGACTGGCGAAGAAGGTGTTAGTCTCGGAGTTGTAAGGAAGGGAAGAGTGAAAGGTTTTAAAGGCAGTGGGGTTTAAACTAGCTGAGTGGGGAATAAATATATGTTGGATTGTGGTGGTATTGGAGTTAATGGATATATACCTGGCGTTTGGGATTAGGGATTTGGTAGCTACAAAGTAAGACAGCTAGTGTAAAGGCGTTGTGACTTTTTGTCAATTGAAAATCCTCAAATTTCACCGGTCTGCAAAAATGTGCAGTCTCACACAATGCAAGGTTGGAATTCACGTGCTCGCCTATGGTTAGGGGGTCTGCTTTCATCCCAGTCTCGGTCTCAAACCATTTGTACAATTACATATGTTCTAGCTACAATACTATTTGCTCATGATAAATCCCTGCTGGGAATCAACTTAACACGCTCACGAAGGTCAAGAAATCATAAAGATCATGAAGAGCCACGTTAATTGTGATTGAATTGGGTTTGAGTAAGACCACCTTTATTTCAATAGGCTGTTTGACCCAAATACCTTCGGAGTACCATCTCATAGTTTCTCCCCTGCAGCAATTCTAATGTACTCAGCTACTTTACCAGGTTGCGAGAGGTATACACAATGACCTGCCTCAATCTCCCAAACTAGCTCAATATTTGCTTCCTTCACTATCTGTCGGACTTGTTTCAATGGAATGCTTTTATCTTTTGTGGGCAAGATGTAAGCAGAAGGGATATGCTTCCATGCTTCATAAGTCAATTTAGAAGCCCCAATTCTGTTACGCATCGTCAGTAATGCCTCAATGTATCAGCAAGTGATGGTACTCACCCAAGTGATAGCGAAGTCATCTGTTTGGCCCATTCCTCTGCTTTATCGACTGGTAGATCACTGTAAAATCTAGTTGCACCGTCGGCGATAGTCGAAGTCCCATCCTGAAGCAAATATTAGCTTGATGTCTATTCCCGAATTTTACGGGCATACATACCCCGCCCATGACATGAAAGCTCTCATCCGTCTCGATGACGAAATCCGGGTCCAGATCCGGACTAGTAATGGCAGCGTAAAAGGTTTCGAACATGGATGTTCCCGCTTTAGGCAACAAGATTCCTATGTACACAAGTCTTACAAGGCCACCTTTCTTTCCCTCGAGCTGGCGTTCCTTTTTACCTAACTCTTGGGCTGCCTCACTACCCATGACACTACCACCAGAGTGCATGACTAGCACTACATCTTTACCTTCATCTGCTAGTTTGGTAATTTCCTCGCGGATCTTGGTTACATCCTGATTGAAATTTTCATGTCCGGGGTGAGCTACTGAGCTGGGGAGCTCGATCGGAACTGTTGGATAGTTTTCTTTTTTAAGAATTTCGCAAAGAGGTCCAAAACCCGTTGGTTTGTGCCAGAAACCGGGTATGAGAACTATGGTGGGTTTTGTAGTGGACATGATTGCAGGTGAATGTATGATATAAGATGAAAAGTAATTGGATAAGGAATTGTGTATCAGAAGAATTGGTAGGTCGAATACCGTTCTTTATACATGTTTTCCAGGTGGTATATCATACTTCCCTTTTGAGTGAGCTTCAGTACTTATGGGGTGGGAGCACTTGAAAGGACGAATGACATCTCGACTTTAGAATTATGGAAATAATTCTAGAAATGGGGTTGGAGATGGAATTATGAAATCGGTATGAACATTACTGACAGAATTTGTTTGCGAGAAATTCTATGGTTACTCCAATCAAAACACGACACTCGTGTGTTTTAATACCAACTTGGATGTAAGCACATGGGTAGCTTGTGGAGCTTCGAATACAAGATGATGCGCGTGCATTTATAACAGTCAGAACACCAGCAACGTACTAACAAAAGTCATTCATGAATGGACGTAGTTACCAAGGGGCTAGTTGATTCACATACGAACTCCATCTATAGGTAAATGAGGGTATTCTTTACAAACTTAGTGTTAGACGCCCATCAGCAGTGTCAGCGATAGTACGTAAATAAGTTGCCCGTTAGAATCTAGACTGCTTGATTTACAATCAGAGAGAACTACTCCGTTGCTCGCCCGATGTCTATCGACTTTTCGCTGGCAACTATACAGGAAAAATAGTTATGTATTGACATCACCCTTGAGATCACTTCGTTATACACACTTGAGTGTTACATAGATCTACTATTTGCGATTGTAGACCCTCAAGTTCTCAACTGCAAGATGTTGTGCACCGTGCGTGCATTTGGCCCTCTTCTGGGTTCGAAATCGCACCAATCTGAGCTATTTCCTCGATTATTTCATCGCTTTAGTGGGACCACACTTGCATAATCTTGGTCAAGTCAAGTGCAAGAAGTTCTTTGCGTTAGCCAATGTAATAATGAAAGTAGAGCATACGGATACCGAGCCAAATAATGTATATCCCCATATGCGGCCGCTAGCGTTACACTAAGAATTTGCTTGCTTGCGTTGGTAGTATTGCCATTATTGAATGACCTTGATAACCCAACGTTAGAAGGTCAGCACTTGTCATCTATGACTTCATTTCGTACTTCTATATGACTCCATTTCGCCAACTACATAGACTCTCAAGCTCTGCTATCAAACAACCCCTCTTTACAGCACGATACCCGATCATTTGCAGAGTCAAAATGTCGACTTCTAACCCCGCCCCCGCCAATATTCCTCAGTCGCCATCTAAACAACCCCGCTATGTGGATGTACGCTGCTCTATTTCCTCTTCTCTGATCTTCCATATCAATCCCGTATACTGACCTCTTTTCTACACAGTAGATAGGTATAAACCTTACCGACCCCGTCTATTCAGGCCTGTACTACGGAACACAACGACATCCCTCCGATCTATCCTCCGTACTATCTCGAGCTCGAGCTGCAGGATGTGAAAAGCTCATAATTACTGGATCTGATCTCGCAGAATCTCGAAAGGCCGTAGAGCTATCGAATGAACATCGTACGTATTCCATATCGTGGCCTCTCGAGCAGAAACTCACGACTGGGCAGCTGGATTTTTGTTCGCAACAGTAGGAGTACATCCATGTTCTGCTCTGCAGTTCAGTACACCACCAAATATACCCGAGACATATCTTTCCGAACTCGAGGCATTGGCTTTACAAGCTAAGGAATCAAATCATTGCGTCGCGTTTGGAGAAATTGGACTTGATTACGATCGCCTTACGTTATGTCCGAAAGATGCACAATTGGAATATTTTGAGAAACAATTGGATATAGCTACTCGATTACATTTACCGTTATTTCTACACTCGCGAGCCGCGCATGAGGATTTTGTGAGAATATTGAAAGAGCACTTAGATAAACTGCCGAAGAGAGGAGTGGTACATAGCTTTACAGGGACGAAGGAGGAAATGCTAGAGCTGGTAGAATTGGGGTTCGATATTGGTGTTAATGGGTGTAGTTTGAAGACAGAGGAGAACTTAGAAGTCGTAAAGGCAATTCCGATGGAGAGGATACAATTAGAGACTGATGGACCATGGTGTGAGGTTAGGCCAAGTCATGCGAGTGCAGTATGGTTGAAGAAGTATGAGGAAGGGGGGATGAGTGAAGGAGAAAAGGCAGTAGAAGGTGGAAAGGGGTGGAAAAGTGTAAAGAAGGAGAAATGGACTGAGGGGGCTATGGTGAAGGGGAGAAACGAACCATGTATGATTGGTAGGGTTGCATGGATAGTTGCTGGTGTCAAGGGGGTAAACGTACAAGGATTGAGAGAGCAGGCGTGGGATAACACTTGTAAAATGTTTGATTTGGGGGTTTGAATTATAGATTAGATTAGATTAGACTTTGTTACTCAGTATACACCCATCAACCTCACCACCGATTACTAGTTGATATTCTTACCTTCACTCGGTGATTCACTTCCAAATAGCCAGGGGTGCGTGGACGTAATGTTTTTAATTCCCCCTTCTCCTCGGGGGCTTCATCTATTGTCGTTGGGTATCAAATATGCTCATAATTTTTCACTTATTCCTTCTCCACACAAACAACCCTTCATCTTTTCCAGCAAAACTCGGCATAGCAATCTTACAAACAAGACTCCATCCACCCATCTCTTTCTCAAACCATTCTTCCATCGTACAATCACTAAACCCCGTATATCGGTTCGTATTCTGTGTACCAACCACCACAATCGTATCTCCTTTATAGGCACCTAATACCCTTTTCGTAAACGATCCCGCCGTAATCATATAAACCATCAATAAAATCTTTCCCTTTCCTCCCGAATTCCTCTTTAAATACTCTACCCCATCACCTTTCACAGTATCCGAAATCCACATTTGTCGATACTCACTAGCCATACTATCCACAGCCACCGTATCAACTTTCATCCGTCGCAACATATACGTCCAATATCCATTCCCACTAGCCATATCAATCACGCCTTCTGCATTCGATTCTTTGACCAACTGCGATATAATATACAAGGCATCATATGACGGGACCACACATCCAAAATGGTGATACAAAACCGGTAATATCGGATGTGTCATTTTTGCATGAACAGCATTAGAATAATGCGCATCGGGAAGTGGACCAAGGAATGAAACTAGATGACATGAATGCGCCCAGATATCATAGTATGGATTAATATGAGTTTTTGCGCGGGGGATCGTATATTTGGGTGGTAGACGCTGTGCTTCTAGATATTTAGCAACGGCTTCTCGAGGAGAGGCTTTCTTCGCGTTGGCAGATAGGGCGATTAGAGCTTTGGATGTGGAGGTTGTGGGGGAGAATATAGATGTATATGCGTTGATATCTGAGGGTGAAACCTTTAGTCAGTTAACATTATTTACAAGTAAGTCTATACTATGCTTTGTTTTCTATCGATCGCGTGAAGTTCAAAATAAATACCTGTATAGATTTCCCATGTTCTTGATATAAGTATTTGAATTTTCCGCCCTGGATAGCGGATTGGATTTGGGATAACGTCATGGCGAATGCGTCTGCGCGGTAGATGTACTCGTCGTTTTCGGGTAGATTGAAGGTTGTGCGGATGGTTTTGGGGAAGTCATCTTCGATTATACCGTTCCAGGAGTGGAAGATTTCGTCTGCAGATGGGACGGACATTGTTGGGATGGTGTGGTGGGTGGTTGGAGATGGGATGGAGATGGGATGGTTTTTCTAAGTTGGTGATGGGTGAGTACTGCTTTTACCGGGTACCTGGTACCTGCAGTGATTACCCCACCCCACCTTAAAGCTTGATTGCAATCGATGCCCCGCCTGGAGAAAAGCTTCTTTACCACATACTCCTGGTGCTCTTCAATGCTCAAGTAAAATCATTCAATATTACAATCAATCTAGATTAAGAAAAAATCTCAACTGATCAAAATAAGAATACTCTTACCACTGCAATTCAATCACCTCTTTTGAATACAGCATTTATAGAGGAATGTCATCTAGCCAGCAGCCGACTGAGCTAACTCGGCTGACTAAGTGAATAAATGGCTACTGACGGATAGATTGATTCCATGTACATCCTATCCACCTCCTTGGTGATTTGAAAAACTAAACTGTAGCTCAGAGGAAGAATACAATTCTTTAAAACTAACAAGCAAGCTTAAGCCATCTACCAATCTCATAAAATATCCAACCCAGTGAAGCATATCAAAATACAAGTAGTAGGGACCAACAACATACATCTAAAACACCATCAAGCTTGCATAGAATCTACCTAAACATCCCCTCACTCTCTCAAAGAAATCAACCCCCCCCCATGTAAATCAATTCCTATTCCAGTTCCCCATCCCCAAAAACATGACAGCCTTCCCACCCGGTCTGCCAAAATTCCTCAAAGTACAGGGATACAAAGCCAGTAGATCATAAGAGCTTCATAAATCGGATTAAAATCATGTTTGTGCCTTGGAAGCTCCTTTACTATCTTCTTATATGTAATATTACCTATAAGTTCTTTTGCAGAAAAAGAAACGAATCCCTGATGGATTTGAGATCATGTGTGGCGCTAGGGAGAGGGAGAAGGGGAGTAAGTTCGCACATCTTCTTTAGGGTTGTGCTTCTTTCTTTCTTTCTTTTATTTTACTTTCCTTCTTCAAGCTCTTGAAATGGTAAGATAATCAGTTTGGCTATATAAACTGTGAACTGAGCTGAACTTCATAACTGGTGATCCATACTGATAACTTTTCCATACCTCGTCCATTTTCAATTCCAGTCGATCTCAAATTACCAGACATCTAGATCAGTGAGTGCAGCAAGTACAAGTTTATAAATTGCCGAGTACTCATTTGACTCCAACACTATTAAACGTAAGTTCTTTCTCCCTGATTCCTTTTCATGCCAAAGAGTTTGAAGAATATCAATGTGCTTCTTTTCAAACACACATTGACTATCCTGACATGTATTTCATATCCTCCCCAACCTTTATCTATCATACTACAAGGTTCCCACTGACCGATCACCTCAAAGTTTGTGAACGACACGTTGAACATACCTTCGTCAAACCGACTAGTAACCGGCGGGCCATCTACTGCTCCCAAGACCAAAGACAAGCAAAGCCGCGATGCCCGACAATACCACCGACCATGAGCAAGAAGCCAAATCACTCACAGTTTTGCAAAAAGAAGCCGCCGTAAAAGAAGGGATCAGTTTCTTGGAGAACTTATCCGCACTCATCCTACCCCACAAGTTAATATTTCCCGAGTTTCAATACTGGCTCGATCAATGCAGTATGTATCAACTCAACCCTCACCCATAAGCAAACAAACTAACCAGATACCGTACACAGAAGAAATATCAACCCATATATCCCAACCACGCGTTCTCGTCGGAGTACTAGGCTACACCGGCAGCGGAAAATCCTCCTTAATCAACGCCCTCCTAGACGAAGAGATGATCGTGCCCGCAAATTCCATGCGAGCCAGCACATCCGTCGTAACCGAGATATCATATAATCATTCTACACTCCCAGAGGAAGCCTACAGGGCTGAAATCGAGTTCATCAGTTCTGCCGAATGGTTGGATGAAATTGGAATCCTGTTGCATGATGTGGTGAATGCTAGACGAGGAGAGGATTTTACGCAAAATTCTGGGACGGAGGCTAGCTCGGCTTTTGCTAAGATATCGGCTGTGTGTCCGGGTATTAGTGCGCAAGAGTTGCGTGGAATGACTGCTGAAGAACTTTTTCAAGCCTTTGATCTTTCCGGGATTCTCGACGATACACATACCGTTGTTCGAGGAAATGCCAAGGAGTTTTCGGAAGCTGTTAAAACTTATATCGACAGTAGTAATAAAACAGGCACGCAGTCCATGGTGTTCTGGCCTTTGGTTCGATGCGTCCGCATCTTTGTCAAATCCGATATCCTGAAGCATGGCCTTGTACTTGTCGACCTACCAGGTTTAGGAGATTCTAATCAAGGGAGGGCACAAGTCGCAGAGAATTACGTTAAGAACCTTACTTATGTCTGGATTGTGGCCGATATCGTACGTGCAATCGACGATCGAATTGCGAAAGATTTGATGGGAAGCTCCTTCCGAAGGCAGTTACTCATGGATGGAAGATATGATAATAAATATGTTACGTTCATTATGACGAAGACGGACAATATCAACATCGATGAAGTGCTTAACTCACTCAACCTCCGCGATGGTGCCCTGAAAGAACAACTTTTGCAAGAAGAAAGGCTGCAAGTTGAACGTGTCGATCTTCACCAAAAAATTGCGCTTGAAAAATCTAAAATCGATGTTGCTAAAGGCAACCTAGAAGCAATCGAAGCATCTTTGGAAACTATGACAGGTTCGAGAGTTCTTCTTGCAGAGAAGAGGAAATTGGTGATGCAGAAGGCTCAGGCGGCACAAAATATCTCGAGTATGCAAACCCGACTCAAGGAAGTACAGGCATCTTTGAGATCTATCAAAGCCAACATCAAGAATGAGTGCACGCAGGCACGGAACAGATACACCCAAAAGCATCTGAAAATGGACTTTGAGAACGGACTTAAAGAGTTGCAGGAAGATATGGCACGTGATAATGATGGAGCTTCCCGTCATGAACTAATGGCGCTTTGTGTTTCTTCCAAGGCATACCAGAGACTGTGTGGGCGCTTCCTACGAGAGCCAATTCCGACAGGATTTCCAACAGCATACGAAACATACATTCCAGATTTGCAAAGACATGCTGAATCTTTGACATTGACCGCACGTAAGAGATTGGCAGATGACTTTCTCAATGCACTCAATCTCTTCAAGGGTTCTGTAAAGTCTTGGGCTGAGGACGATTCACCCATTCCTCTCTCGAAAGTTGAAAAAGACAACTTGAATAGGATGCTGTTGCAAAATCTCCACAGTTTTGACCAGGTATGATATAGGTACATGTTCCAGTAGCAAAACGTGTTCTGACATCAGTAGTCTGTTGCTAAAATTATGAACGCCGCTATTACCGATATACGCAACTGGATCAACTCGGAAATTGCTCCAATCCTCGATGCTTGTGTCCGCAGTGCTGCTAACAAGATTGGGGAGTCACTTAGTACAATATGTAACTCGGAAATTCGTTTTCAAACCTTCATGGCGATATGCAGAAGACTCGGCAAATTCGAAGGTCGAAAGAAGAGGGAGTATGACTGGAATGGACTTTTTATCGAACCGTTTATGCAACTCCTTGCAGCCCCTTGGGATAACGTGCTCAATGGAAAGATTCCTGGCATTCGAAAACCTTACGCCAAAAATGTCATCGAGATCTTCCGCACATTTTCTCGAGAAATCAAGCCTTTGCTGCAAATGATATCACACTCAGCACCAACGGAATTCTCAGGAAGGATTCCTTACCTAGAGAGAACAATCCGGGTGGGTGGGCGACGTTCATTCACCATGCTGAACACTGAGGCAAAATCCATTCACCGAAAGATTGAACCTTTGATTATCAAACACATTCGGCCAGCATATGATCTCTGTATAAATGAGCACGGTAAGTTTTCCGCCAGGGATAGTAATTATTGTATTCTGATGTTGGCTATAGATGCTGGTGCCCTGGCCCGGATGAAAGCCCACATGCTTGAGCAAATTCAAGAGAACGGGCAGCTCATGTATGATGAGTGTTCTAGGGAACTTTCCGAAGGCCTAGATAGAATGGTCAGCAACCTTCACCACAACCTTACCGTCGATTACACAAAAATGTCATCAAACCTCAAGAGAGACATAAGCCAGAAGATCGCACGAGGCGAATTCGTAGAGCTCGATGCCACTGGAAAGCGGACTAGACGCACTCTACAAAGTGATCTTCTTGAGGCTCTTACTCGGTTGGAAGATGCATGGGCCAACAACGTCCCAGACCCTGTACATTTACGTAAGGCTCCCGGTAGAATTGGCCCATCTGAGTATGTGTATGGAGGTCGTATGCATGACGATGAAGATGACGACGATGATGATGATCATGGCGACGAGGATGAAGATGACGACTGGACGTGAACATTAATGTGGCTGTCTTAGCAGACTTTGGGCCATAAGCGGGTTATTAATGCGGAATTATCAGGCCGGAAGCAAGGTGTCTGATGGTTGCATACGATGGAACGCGTTTGCTGGTAGTCTCATACCGGCCAGACCTTCAGGATTTTCGATTTGTTTATGATTGTCGCTGACATGTGATGGGAATTTGGATCAGCTACCCACTGTCTTTATTCTCTGCCCGATTGGTACATCACTTGTGGAAACCAAACAGTATCAAAATATTTGTTTTGGGCCCAGAGTTTCTCTCTTTCTTTGGGTCTCCGGCTTGTTTGGCTGATATGTGGAGTTCATGATGAAATTACCTTCACGATGTCCTTTCCAAACATTGATATCTCTGTTTCATTCTTACTGTATTGTTAATCCAATCAACATGACAATCTCAACCCAATGATCTAGGTTCTTGCGTGTAAATATATCCCTCATTCAATCTGTGATAATGGATCCAAGACTTGAAGCTTGATGATTAGTATTGTGTAGCTCTGCATGACTCAAGAATCCTTTCACCCGGTACATCTACGAGCACGAGTATGTACCTCGCAACTTCGATAACAGCGAGACCTTAATATCGGACACAATTCTAAGAACAATAATAGAAAGATTTCCAAGATCCAAAACGGATACAATAAAGCACAATTATAGTTCATCGTCGCAGGATGCTCGAGCGGATCGATAAAGTTATGAATAAGCTATATTGCATGCATTCCCCAGATGTGGGCAATTATTGTTGGGAACTTGGGAGGAAAGACTATAATGCTTGCCGTAATATATTTTAACCAATAAAAGACAAAGCCGAACTCGACCGAAGACTTTGTTACTTCGGGATTTCTTAAAGGCGTTTGTTTAGAAACCTTCCTAATTTGGTAACTTTAACCTTCTGCATCTTATCGGAATAATCTCCGATTAAGCTTATACGAGATATAATTGGTTGGAGATATTCTATATTCTAGAATCCATAATTCAACCGATTTTTTCGAATCTTTGTAGCCGATGGGAGGAAGGATTGAAGATACTGTACACGCCGCAGTCAGACTGTCAAAGAGTCTTTTTTAAAGAAGTCATCGCCGTCATTAACCATAATTAGGTATTTTACTATAATCACTAAATATTTAAGATATTATAGAATAAAGAAATACTTCAAATAAACCAATTATATACCTTGTACTTATCTATTCTTTGTGAAGGAAATCTACCTATGGATTCTAGAAATCAAATTGGAAATAGTTCAACGGCAGTGAAATCAACCCCACCTTCACATTACTCAATTGTACTGATATCACCCTCATATCAATATAATAATTATAAACAATATATATATATGCCTTAACAGGAAATATTGACTACTTTTGGATTTCTATTTAGTTTTTATTTATTTAACCGTACTTCTACCATTTTCTTCGCATTAATCAAAACTGCAGCAGACTGACTGAAGTTGCATTATTGCTTTTGCTTCTTTTTCTCTTCTGTTGTAAAAATTTGAATTTGTAATCTGTGTTTTCCTTAAGTGGGGCTACAAGCAACTACCAGTATTGCTGTAAAGTCCGTTACCCACCGAAAGATTTATTATTGCCTCTTCCTAAATAAATCTACACTTACAATTACAACTATATACAGTACAACATCAATTCATCACATATACGATAACTAATCAAATAGATTAACGACGAGTCTTTCTTCACCAATCGAATCTACTAAACTTTCAAAATCAAAATCAAAAGTGAATAGACCCTCCAATCTATAATCACAATCGCAATAACCGAACGATATTCTTTCACAAATACAACGGCGCAAATCGGAGAACAAAGAGGCAAAGAGAAATCTCGAATGTTATAATCAACCCTCCCCGTCCACTTCTCCACGATAATACCTTTTTACAACTTCCTTCGTTCTAGAATTACATAAAAATTGCGACGGCCATACGAAATCTCAATTTAAATCTTACAAGATGGCATACAGTGGTAGGAGGGGACCGAATGTATCGGAATACGTCGCGAATCTCAATGCAATCCCAACGCCGCAAGATTTGAAGAATGAAGAGAACTTTAGTATTGAAGATGATGACTTGGCTATGTTCACCAACACAACATTCTTCGACTTTGATCTAGGTCAAAATACGGATATACAAGCACCAAATTTTGAAGGACTTGGAGGACAGTCTGCTGCAGGCAGTATCGACACAAGTTTGAAGGATCTTGGAGACTTTGGTATTACAGGTTAGGAAATTTCTCTATTTCTATTGCCTACATACCTACGTTTCCAGACTTTTACCATTTTATCATCTTCTTGTTCTGTTTTACTACAATGGTTCAAATACCTCTTGTTGGAGGAAGTTTATTGTCCCGACGTGTTTCTAAAATCGTTTCTAAAATCGTTTCTCGTGTATTACATGAAGTACACAAGTGTGGCACATTATCAATCCATCTGCAAGCTTAGGTTGTCTCTGCATAATAACACTCTTCCTTTGGTATTGAATCCTTCTATTCTTCATATCAATTGCCTATCCAAAAGATCTCACTGGCCAATGTTCTTAATATCTACTGCAAGAACAAGGACATGTGCAGAAGATATGCATAGGAAGTTTTCCTCCTATCCTCATGAAGTCATCTAGTCATCAAATCATCAAATCATCAAAGCATACCACCACACCGTTTTCTTATTCCTTTGAGAATTTTTCATTGTTCATACATTTCATGCTTGGTCAGCACGCAATGCCTACAGCTTATTATTAAGTTAATGGCGACATATCACATGATATCTTGAAAGAATAATGGGAATATTCCGTTCTTTCTCCACTCTATCGCTTTTTCTTCGGATAATTGTTGCATCTCTAAAATAGTATTAGCGTATCAACGGCAATTTCTTTGCCCTTGGTACCCGGTCGGTCATTGATACTGTACTGTAGCTTCCAAGCTCCATAATCCTCATTCCACATTTATTATATCCTCTCATCAAATTCGATTTCACTCGATATCTATTTTAAAAAAAATCTATTATGCTAATATGATGATGCTCCATTCAGGAGATTTTACCTTCCCCGACTTCAATGCCTTCTCCCAGGCTCCTCCATATGAAGAAAATCGAGGAATATCTCAAGTACTCCATCCAATTCAAACCGGCCATCAAATTTACCCTTCCTCATCTGTCGGTTCCCCAACATCCGCCCTCGTATCACCTCAAGTTGGAGAGAAGCGCAAAGCCGATTCTTTATCTGATGGACGATCTCCCGATTTCGAAGATGCATCGCGAGCGGCCGCGGAAGAAGATAAACGTCGACGTAACACGGCAGCTAGCGCCAGATTTCGTGTTAAGAAGAAGCAACGCGAACAAGCACTCGAAAAATCAGCAAAGGAGATGAGTGATAAGGTTGCAGCTTTAGAAGGACGTATCAACCAATTGGAGACTGAGAACAAATGGTTGAAGAACTTGATTACGGAGAAGAATGAGAGCAAGGAAGATGTCGCATCGTTATGGAAAAAATACAACCGGGAATCTAGCGATAGGAAAGGCTCTGAACGCAAGGACGGAGTAGGAACAGAAGCTTAAATCATATATTGTGATTTCCTTTTGTTCTGTGCTTGCTTATACTATTTCGGGGTTGGGGCTTTTTCTACGTTTGCGCTTGATTCACTTCGCGCCTGTTTGGGATTTATTTCAGCTTGGATGGGATGGGATACCGGAAGGGGTTAGGGAATGGGGTATGGAAGATGGATGCTGTGATTGCTGGAATTATGCATTATGGATGATTGATTGATTGAATGGATTGATGGATGGATGGATGTATCTTTTTCAACGATGCCATCGCAGGGAGAATATCTCGAAACGTCATTAAAGGTACGCGCAGAAGAACTACTACATGTGTGACATAGCGCATATCATAAATACAGTCTAAAGTAAATAACCCCGCGATTTATTTATATCGTGAAAGAAAAACACACAATATCCCCATACTATGGCGTGCGCCAATTTCATCACATATCATAAAATGGTTTTCCCGTAAAAAAAAATACTATTTTTTTCTTTTTTTTTCTTCTCAACGGCAACGGCTATGAGATTGGTAATGTAATGCAATATAAAAGACCGGATCGGATAGTAAAAGTGGTGACGTGCGCCCCCCTTTTTCATAGCCGGTTTGGTGGGGGTTGGAAAAAAATAGCCGGATTTTTATAGAAGGGTTGATGGGATGGGGAGGGAGAGGGAGAGGGAATTTTTGGGGTACTGTAGGGGTTGCCGGGTAGTGGGCGGGTATTAAAGTTTTTTTTTTTACCGGTGGGTGGTTTTATCTGTAGGGGACGGTTGAAAGATTACCGGTGTGTGGTTTGGTGTGTGTGTGGGGTTTGCCGGTTGGTGGGGGTTGGATTGGAATATTTGGAAATGATTTTTGATGATGGGGGATTGAGGTGAGGTGGAGGTAGGTAGGTAGGTAGGTAGGTAGGTAGGTATTTATTAGGGCTTTTGGGTAGTTAGTTGGGTTGGGTAGGTGGTTAGGTGGTTTATTGTGATTGGGATTGCGATTGTTTTGTTTTGATGGAAGGGAGGGGTGTAACCTTAACCTTACCGGCCTGGCTGCTAGTGTGGTAATGTGAAGTGCGAGTTGGAAGATTGGTAGGGTAGGTATTATATCTCACGGCCGGTCCCTAGGTGAGTATGCTGCTGTATTATATGGTACATCATGTGCAGGTACAGACCGGTATATGATGTGATGTACATGATGGTGTTTTACTTGAGGACTGTGGAGTAGATTGTAGATTGTAGATCTGCATTGGTGCGTGCGAAGATTATTTTTCGCTTTTGTGCTTTCTTTTATGGGGGGATTCGGGGATTCGGTTGGGTGTGGATTGCTGATTGGGAAGTAGATTTTTCATTTACTACAGTACTGTACAGACGCTTTTCTTTGGCGACATATGCTTCTTTGTGGGATTGGGATACAGATATTGGTTGGGGATTTCTTGGGTAAGGGTGATGCGCAGATACTACTGTAGGTAGCATATACATAGGTACCTAAGTCAACTCGATAAGAGCTTTTTTGTGTTTCCCTCGCGGGTTTGGAAATTGTGTTGACAGGAGGTGGAACGGAACGGGACCTCTCGACTGATTTTTTCATTCGAAGTCTACGATATTTTCTCGACTCTGCTAGGATATAAATGAGATGCTATCTGTATGGGATCGCCTCCCTCAATACTGAGATATCGGAGCTGTTATCTTGTCTCGACTGTACGTGTAGGAAGGATGTTGGTTACTGTATATGAGTATGTATGGTGTTGAAGAGGCTAGGTGCGAGATGATACAGGGTTATTGGGGATGGAGTCGATGTGTTTGTTTGATGATATTGAGGTCTGTGGGGGGTTTAATGAGTGGTGAGTGGTGTTTGGTGATGGGGAGTAAGTAGGTTGTGGTTATTTGAGTTGAGATTGAGTATTTTACTATTGTTGTGGGATGGGTGTTGCTTTTGGGTGAACTCGGCGAGAGAGGAGATGAAAAGGATGATGAAGATGGGATATCGAACCCGGAAAACTCACCTGTTCTGGATCCGCCCCGCGGACTCCTACAAACTGGCCTCCTACCAACCCCGAGAGCGTCGATAGACTGAGGAATTTGTGTCACTGTGTTCAAACTTCATCGCTGTACTGTACTACACAGTGAAAATCACCAAGCTTATACTCGTACCAACCTCAAATTTCAAGAGTTTTTCGTGTCAGGGCAGGAATTGCATACTGGCATTCACAAATATGCGATGCTGATGTGAAGGAACTTCGTTTGATAAGTTCTTAAGATCTCTGGTATGTGAAGCTGATTAATGTCTTGAACATATTACGTGCAGAGATTTTGAGGATTAAAGGTGAGTTCGTATTTACATCCACGGTGAGCGAAACAAGCAGCACTCAACCTGAACTTTTCGGGCAAAAACTCATTCAAATTCGAATTTTATATCTACGATACTGAAGACATCCACTGGCAGTTTAATAGATTCATGGCATCTCATCGTGGTTAACTTTTCTTTTTCAACTTCAAATTCGGTACTTCGGAGAATCTCCACCTCCAGTGAAAAACTGGCAGGAGCGACTCACCTTCAACCTCCCCATTTCTTAGAACATCAATATTCCAAAATCAGCTTCCATTCCAAAATCAACTTCCATTCCATTTCAACAGTTTGCCTCCTACAAAACCCTCATATCGTGGGATCTATCTGCATACTGCCTGTGCGATTTGTTTCTATGATATTTTGAGATTTCCTCAGTTCAGTTAGTTGCACCTTATTTTCCTTCTCTGTTTGCTATGCTTGCTAACGCTTTGCATAGTTTATTTTAATTCCTCGCACACCAACAAGTACGACAGCATTTCACACACTATCTGAGTTTCGAATAACGAGGCATTACGAAATGTTCACAAATACTCCCGTCCAGAATTCGGTCTCTCAAGGACAGCCAGCCCTTCAAGAAAAGAACAATCATTGGGAAAATATGATTCCTCTACCGTCATTTCCTAAAGGGTTCCCTCAACCATCGGTCCTCCAAACACCAGTTCCTCGAATTCCAATCCTTCAAACACCAAACCTACAAACACCAGTCATCATTCAAACGTCAATCTTTCAAAAGCTAGACTCTCAAAAGCTAGTCCCTCACACGCCAGCTCCTCAAGAAAATCAGTCTTCCCAAGAAAGCCCGAACTGGATTACCACTGAAAGCTTGAGGAAGGAAGCACAAACCATTATCTCAAAGGGCAAGTTTCAAGCCTTTGTGGATGACCCACGATTTGGAGATAGACCAAAGGGCACTTCCTTTGGACAATGCACAATTAATGAAAGTAAAGTCACTAAATTGGCGGATGATACGATAACCCAATTGACGACATTAATGGATCATCACAGAAAAGTCGTCAATTTGAAACCATTTGTCGGCATCTCGACTCTCTTCAATAGCAGCGCTCAAAAGGGGGCTTCCATGTCTATTCCTGACCTAAGCAAGTTATTAGCAATCATTGGCGATGATTCTGGCTTGTTGAATCTCTTGGTCGAGGAGGTACTCTGTAATGCTTCACAAACATCCGATCTTATGATGAAACAAACCATACTGGATGCTTGCTACCGTGAGCTGACTCAACTTGGCAGCGAAAAAGATAAACAGAAGGAAAGAGAGAAAGAAACGCTGATAAAATCCGTTCAAACCCACGAGAAATCGATCAAGGATCTTATGGAATATGCGCAAAAGTGTCAAAACATTAAGGCTGCAGCTGAAAGATACAAAACAGGCAAGGCGGAAGATACGAGCATTTTACAAACACTTCTTGCATGTATGCCAGATATGCCAGAGATACCAGTCGTTTCAGATGACAGGGTTACTGCAGAAGACCAGGAGGATACAAAGAAGAGTTTTGCGTCGGCATTCTCCCCTCGCGCTCTCTCACTCCCGATACAGTTTGGAGATTTTCCCGTCGTTCCCGAGAGCCAGAAGGTCGAGAAGAAGGCCAAAGTCGTTATATCAAACCTTTCTCGCTCTGCTACGCCTCAATCTGAGAAGAAGCCTAAAGTCGTTGTATCAACATTTTCTCGCTCTGCCACGCCCCAACCTCAATTTGGCTTACCCTCATTCCCATCAGCCCACAAGCGGTCCGCCGACGAGGATCAAACTGGAGGTGGTAGCAATAAAAAGCAAAAGAAATCAACATTCGCACACATTCTGGACCAAGGATTTTGATTAAATCGTCCAAACTGATTTATGCTGCACATAGGCTCTTTTTAACGAGACCGGGGATGTGAGATTTGGGATTGTATTGAAGTTGATGTTGGTCTGTACATTGGGTGGATTTGGTACGTAACATGGAAGCGAGGGGATGGACATCGCTGTACGGTTTCACTAGCAACAGGCTCGATAATATAGTGTCAGAAAGGGATTCCGGATTATGCTGAATGGATAAATGGGATGGGATGGGACTTCGCTATTTGAGTTTGTGGTAGTATGGGTCGCTATGGAGTAGACATTTGCGTAGTAGCACAGAGGCTTGGATTGCAGCAGATACTATGGAATGGCATGGAGAAACATTATTTATTCCTATGGAATCCTTCTGAGCAAAGAAGCCAAGGACTAGGCCTTCTCTTCAAATTTCGCAAGCCTGCATATTTTCATGCATTTTATGATTGCAAATGCTAATATAATTTATATGCAGATAATTTCTCTGCGCCTGTGAGTCCTCGCTCCCGGCTACTAAACCATTCTTTCCTAAGTTTTCTCATTTCCTTACATTTCATCACTTTGGTTCTGTCTGTACATCTATACCCGCTCCGGTATCAGTATCGGTGTCAACGCCACGACATGAAACCATTCTTGAAAGCCCAATAAAATCAAGTTGATATTTTAAGGAGAGGTTTTCATTTAAAATGCTTAATAATTATTACAAAAGAGAGATCCAATCATTGAGATCTACAATGCAAATTCCTCTCCAACAAGCTTCTCACTCAGTTTCCATAACTTCGCAGAATTTTCAGCACTGGAGGCATATTCGGGAGTATCGAAGAACGTGCAATTAGCAAGATAAGCACCCGATTTGTCTATTACAGATGTTAGCATTGGTCGAGTAAGTCTGAATACAAAAGGATGCTCCTTACCTTTGATTGCAGGATCTAAAGCAGCGACAAGAGTAGTTGAAGTCCCTGCTTCTACAGTTCTGAATATAAATTGCGGATCGTTTGCAACATCAATTCCTATTAAGATTATTAGCAAATTCTTATACCAATATGATGAGCAGAAGAGATGGTTACTTACCTCTATCAGCAAAGCTTTGTACAATAGCGGGAATTTCGGTATCCATGTCCCCCATCTCTCTTGCCAAGCTTGTGCTCAAAACTCCACCTGGATGTGCAGCGAAGGACTGCACTCCCTTGCCTTCCAATCTCTTTGCCAGCTCTTTGGTGAATAAAATATTCGCCGTTTTACCCTGACCATAACCAGCCCATCTCGTCCACTCTTTCCCATCCTTGAAGTTGTAGTCATCGAAACGACATTCACCTAATAGATGTCCATTACTTGAAAGATTCACAATACGAGCTCCTTCAGAATCAGCAGCTGCAAGTATGGATGGCATGAGTAAATTGGTCAATAAGAAATGTCCAATGTGATTCGCAGCAAATTGCGTCTCGATTCCTTCAGGACTGAGTGTATATTTTGCTGGAGCCATCACACCAGCGTTATTGATGAGAACGTGAATCTTTGGTGCCAATTCCAATACAGTCTTGGCAGCAGAGCGAATGCTGGAAAAAATACCAAGATCGCAATGAACGAATTTCACGGTTGTGGAAGGCGAGATGGCTTGTACTTCTTTAACGACGGAAGCGGCTTTGGATTCGGATCGTCCGAGGAGTAGGATGGTGGCTGGTTTACCAGCTGCGAGATGGAGGGCGGTTTGAGCTCCGATTCCATTGGGTGTTGGTCCGGTGACGACAACTAGATGGATTGTTAGTATTTGATTCATGTTGTGGAAGGGTTTGAAGGAAACTTACATGTTCTTCCAGCCACAGATTCGGGAAATGCAGCAATTACATCTGCGCCGCTAGTGTGGGCATGGAATTCTGGATGGCTTGTCATTTTGAGATGATGGATGGAAGTGTCTTTTGAAGAGTTGAAAAGAAGCGATGATTGTAGTTGTATTGAATTGATGGTTATGTCTGAATGATGATGATTCTTAATTGTGAGGAATACATCTTCTTATATATTCCCTTTATCCCTTCATCCCCTCAGCCATTGACGACTCCACCAATATCGGTATTGAAGAATCTTTCATCTTAAACCCGCATGTGGATGATATGACTCTCAATCACTTGCTATATATCCGATGTGAGTAACCTTATATCTAAGAGAGAATATGACGCGCATATTGTTTCTTCAGGTACAAGGTACTTATTACTGGTCTAACCAACATCTTCATTTCTCTGGATAGCCTATTTGACCCAAGATCGGAATTAACAAGATGCGCACGTACCACATATCTAGATAGGTACCTATACCCTAGTGAGATGATAAAATCCGAGCCAATGAGCATCGAATGACTAAGCATTCAATCAGGGGTAGTTCATCGGATATAAGGCAATTTTTCTTCCCCAATTCCGTGTTGGTCTTTCACCAATATATTTTCAAGCTACGGCTTTATGGACAATATCAAGATCCGCAAGGTTTGTTAAAAGCGACGGTAATAATGGCTAAATATCAATCAGAAGTGTGGGTCATATTGATCTATTATCTCCATACTGCAAATCCAACTCTATCCTAGCCCTCATCGATCCAATCATATCTGTCTGTGCTTTACAATCATCCAATCAAAATGGTATCTACTTTCCGAATTCTCAAAAGTGCCTTCACAAGAGTGTCGAAACCAACTACTTCCTTCGAGGGTAAATCCATTATCATTACTGGTGCAAATACAGGACTTGGATATGAGGCTGCAAAGCAATATCTATCACTCAAAGCTTCAAAAGTTATTCTAGGATGTCGATCTCTGGAAAAAGCAACCAAAGCCAAGCTTTCCCTTGAAGAATCCACGAATTGCGGCAAAGATGTGATTGAGACTTGGGAAGTTGATCTTTCTTCATACCAATCTGTCATTCAATTCTGTGAGAGAGCAAAGACACTCGATCGTATAGATGTTATATTGCTCAATGCCGGAATTATGACGACCAATTTTCGGATGGTGGAGGATTACGAGTCAACTCTTACGGTTAATGTTATTTCGACGTTCTTGATGGGATTTCTGATAATGCCGAAGATGAAAGAGACAGCACAGAAGTATAATACGACGCCTTGTATGACAACTATAGGTTCGGATTTACATCTTTTGAGTTGTTTTCCTGAGAGGAAGAACGAGGATTTGTTTGCGATGATGAGCGATGCAAAGACTGCTCGCATGAGCGATAGGTGAGGTTCTCTACTCCGTTTAGAATCTTTGGAAATCTAACTTTGAGAAGATATAATGTGTCGAAAGTAATGGTTATCTTAATCGTTCGTCATTTCGCTTCACTGAAGGGTCCAGACTTTCCGGTTGTTCTGAATACAGCAAATCCATCTTGGTGTAAATCGGGTCTAGCACATGAGACTACAACTCCTGGGTTCAAAACAATAGAATCGATGCTTGCTCGAGAGGGCGAAGAGGGTGCAAGCATTATAGTGATTGCGACAGCGGCAGGGAAAGAATCCAGTGGTAAATATATCACTGACGGAGAGATCAAACCGTAAGTAAACCATCTTCGCTATCTTCATTAACTTACTAACTGACGCGTATAGTCCATCTGATTTTGTCACCAGCAAAGAAGGAAAATTGGCTGGAGAAAAAGTTTGGAATGAGCTGACTAGGAAATTGGAGAGCATTAGCCCTGGATTGTTCAAGGACGTTTGACAATTTCTTTTAAATCTCACAAATGTCCCTGTTATCCAAATATCTGAAATATTTTCCTATTTCGTCCAATGTCGTTGATAGAGTATAAGTTGGACAAATAATTGCGATTAGCGTATTGTGCTGTGTGTATGCTTTCCCGAGCCAACGAGCTAAATTATGTATTTCCAATTGTTTGAATGCAAACAAGAGCATACTCATTCTTGTACGTACCCCGACACAACAAACCGTGGAAAGATAGACTTTGTCATCTTCCGCTCATCCAGTATTACTATTTACTACAGTAGATTCAAACTCAGGGCTCCCCCTGAAACACTTTTCATCAGTCGCACATTGCATATCCTTTGTCAACGCGATCGGTAAACAATTGATTGACGTTCTGAACCTTGAGATTGTCTCGAATTTTCATTGTCTACATAATGATTCTTTCATGCTTCCATTATGAACAAAGGAATTGTTAAGATGCAATTCGATTCGGTTCCTTGTGTGAAGTGTGCGAAACATGACTTGGATGGAGTGGGTGTTAAAATCTCGAGACATTTTACTGCCAGTATAGTTCACTATATCGTAGCGATGAGTCTACAGAACATGATTCGGAATCAGGACGAGTTCCTATCTCTTTCGATTTCTAGAACATGGATGACTTACAATGCTATTATGATATGACTAGAAACAGATAGTCTGTCGTTGATGGATTGATCGGGTATATATATCGGTGGCATGATGTGGAATTGGAAATTATTGTTCAGTACTCTCTTGTAGCTCTGTCTCCTAAATATCTATACCAACCTCGCCTCCTCATTTCTTACCTTGCCCAAGCGGTACTCATCCTTGCCTTCGGCGACATGAGTCCGCGAAATCTTGTACCTGTGCTGGCACAGGAAACTGATGTTGGATGTATTTTATGGCTTCCAAAGCGAGAGCCTCGCGTTGAATCTCCATGGTGCCAAGTGTGTACTTCGGGAGGAGTTTCTAGCCACCGACTAGAAGATGAAGGGTTCAACCGTCCTGTCGTTGTCCTTGATATCTTTGATCCTTGTCAAGATGATATAGATATAGAAACCAGTATCCAGTTTCTCACGGTAAGCATAATCGAGGAGGCATCAATTTGATTTTAGGGTTACTTATTGATTCTAGGTAACATCACATACTGGCAGTTCCCTCCAAGAACACGCACAAAAATATGGCGGCACTCCCCAGAGACCATCTACTCCCCTTGGACATGATAAACAGGACAATCAGAGCCGGTATTGGCTTGAAAATGGCAACACACTGAAGCACCAAAGTTATTTCGAACTTCGACACCGATATGAACTCGATTTGAGCTATTTCCGCACTTTCTCACAAGCTTATACAGCGGAAGCATATTACCAACTGGATATGGAATCCTATAAACGACTAATGAGCAGGGTGAATCTACGACTTCCCTGGAATAACCGACAGCCAAGTCGCAGCAGGCATTCGGTTGTTCTACAGCCTGCTCCGCAACCACCGCCTCAACTGATAACATACGCCGCGGCCGCGGCACCTCCTTACTTCTAAGGCCGGACCTAGATGGACTCAATTCACAAAGAATTCAAACACCAGGGTCACTTTGTCAATAAGTCTGTTATTCCTGCGCTTCGAAGAAAATCAAGGGTGAATTGTTGGGGAGGGTTTTGGGTACCTATGTAAAGTAGTAGAGATCGTTTCAACCAACCGCGTTGGTACGCCAAAGATGCGATTTGCGTTTGTCGGCTGCAGGCAGCCAAAATTAATTCAGTATTCAGAACACCGGTAGCATTCCAAAAATATAATTCATATTCATGTATTTCGTAATCGCCGAATAATTGATATCAGTATTGTCAACAATCGTACAGTAAGATGGGGATAGTTCAGGGCGTGGTTATAAATCTACGATTGATTGCGGGGTTTCTCCGTCTCAGAATTATCTGTACCTAATTTGCGTTTGTAATTTTACGCAGCATAAAGTCGGGGTATCCGATACCTTCCTTTGTTTGAGTATGCCAGAGCCTCTTCCTGATTGTCGATCCTTGAGCTTAAAAATACACAGTAAGTTGAGAAGGAAGGATACTGCGGCTATCTGACGGCATGAACTGGGGTATTATACGATGACTGTATGCAATTCGTGGAATGCTTGAATATTCAAAGAGATCACAATAATGCAAATGTTTGAAGACATGGGGATTCCATGAATTAAAGTATGATAAATCGAGCAATTAGTTGGTTGGTATTACGATAGGTACAGTAATCTGGAGGTGGCTCGTAAATTTTACTTGTGGTTCTAGCGTGTAAGAACACCCCCCACTTCACCCCATCAATGTCGAGACGCAGGCTTTTATCTGTTGGATGTCAACTATGGTACCGGTAAGAATTTCTCTTCATACAACGTCATAATATAATCAAAAACTTCCTCACGAGCTAAAAATGAATTCCTTTGCCGCCTATGCCTATGAAATCAAGATTCCTACGGCTCAGCTGAGCCTAATCACTGGTCATTCTGGAAGATGTTGGTTGTCAGCCAGGCCGTAAAGGCGACCTCAAATGGTGTACGCGCCCACTCTATCCTTCCTTTGCATCCAACAACCACTCAGATGATCTCTAAAGGGCGGCTTTTACACTGTTGGATGAGGAAAAATTCTGGAAAGAAAATTCTATACTGTCATTTGGGGCAGGGGTGGAAAAGGTGGCTCATACTTTAGTTGGTTGTTGTAAAATCCTACGAGGGATAAAAGCTACTTCCCCTACCTCTATTTTCATTCTTTCTATCATTCATTCAACCACTTTGCGACTAACAGTAATTAATTTTCATTTCTTAATCAACCCTGCTAACAAATTCGGTCCGAATAAATCCGTCTAATTAGTGAGTGGAACGTCCATATTGTTGTTGGTTTTCTGTGCGCGTTTTCTTTTTTTGCAATGGCCCTCGCAAATTCTAGCGGGCTCAAATACAAAAGTTTTCCTCCCCCACCAAATGACAACGATGTCCCTCGACCAAAAGTTCGGTCGGGGGATTTGTGCGTAGGATGTATTGTTTGGTTACCTTCCGATGGACTTGACAAAAGCATCAAATGTTGCAAGAAGGATTGCTGTGGAAAAGAGTTGGGAGAAGATGGGTACAACAATGCTGTTGTAATTTTGAAGATTCGGCAACGCAAAGGTTCGAGTATCCGGGGAGATCTCATTTGTTACGTCGTCGTTGTGAGTACTTTTCCTTCCCCTCTACCACTGTGTACTAATCGGATTTAGATTTCCACGTTTAATGACATGAGTCTCAAAACTTATCTTTCCAAATGTCCCAATAACGTGGAATTTCAACAGTCTTTGCCCATCAGTCCTGTTGACCAGGACAGTTGCGTCGAGAGCACGCCGTCGTTCTTGCTTCGCATTCAGAAAGGTTCACTGAAGAAGCAATCTTACGTTAACCTGGCACACATCTTCAAGGTTCCCTCCAGCTCGCTTTCGACTTATGGTCTTCGCAGTAATCGTGCTTACAAGCTTCGTCTCTCTGCCACCAGCTACAATTCTCTCATGGCGGAAGTGGGATTACGAAACGAACCGTATGAAGATACATCTCTACTGTACAAGACCGCGCGAACTCGTCTCGAAGCTCTCGCAAAGCAGAACCACATGTCCCCTACACTGGCACCCATATCAGGGATACCATGTGTAAGCTTCTTGGAGAGCAATGTGTTGGATACAGAAGGGAAGGTGTATCCTTTTACACCATTACCATTTCGGCAATTGAGCTGGCCTAAAACCGCTCCGACGTCTCCGATTCTCCCGTTGAAAGACAGGAGAAGTATCCGATTTGCGCTCGACGACTCGCACAGATCGAGAAGTACACGGACATCGCCCACGACAGTTGTTCCTCCTCGTAACTATGGTACCATACGTACAAGCCAGTATGAAGTGACGCCATATCCTACTGCCCCACCGACTCCTCAAACGGCGCGTTACCTTTCCTTCACACCTTACGTGGAAAACAGTTGGAGCCGTGTTGCCATGAAGTTTGTGATTGCCTGTCTTGGCCTTGCTAGTTTGATTGGTGCTGTACAGATGTGGTCTGCGGGTGTGTTTGCTTCGCCTTTGTTGAGATGAATTGTCTTTGATAGATATTTGGGTTTGCTGCGGGAGTACGAAAAGCAAGGTGTTTGGCGCAATGGATGGGATGAGTTGGATTGGGGTATCGTTGTATTTGCTGCTGGGGTACAAAAAGCAAGGTGTTTGGCGCAATGGGCTGGATGGGCTGGATGGGTTAGATTGGGGTATCGTTATACATGGGGATTTTGGGAAGCAAACGATACACTTCAATATCTGTAGATAGTTTAAGGAAATATCAAACCACTCACATACGGGATATTATGAGACTGTTTTCTCTGCGTTTTGTGACTGTGTTTCTGTCAAACTGTCATATCTGCGTGGTTACTGTAGTAGTCAGTGAGCTTGCGCTTTGCTACTCAGCACGATTTTGCTCCAAGTATTCAAGCCACATAATGTAACACCGACCTTCCCACCATAAACATCCTCTCGTTTATATATCGATATCATGCCTCCTCCCAAAAGAAACCAAAAAACATACCCAACAACCCAAATCCCCAGCAAAAAGACAAAAATTCCAAAAAATAATTGTTTCTGAATAATCAGAAGGTTTGTTACAAAGATTGAATAAATGGAGTATAATGGGCATGAGCCACGGTCATCTCTGGTAAAAGGCAAGAAATGAATCCTGAGCTAGCTTATCCCACTCCTACATAAAATCATTTTAATTAAAACTATATACCTTGAAAGATGTTGCTGGTGGAGTAATTTGCGAGTGGAAGATTCATTAATTTACATACCAATTCGGCATAAAGTTATGAAAGTAAGTATACAAGGGTCTAAACTTACTGGTTCTCTTGATATATATGGTTAATTAGTTTGGATGCTTCGTACAGTCAGGTCCTAAGGATGATGGCCTAAGGATGGTAGCCTCTGCTATAAGAAGGCAAACATAAGATCGGATAGAAATACACATGCATGATTAGTACAGTAGACTATGTACTTGATCCAGGTATTTCTGTAATTTTATTATATATTAAGTAACTCATGGAAGTAGTGTGAAAGGTATCAATCCCATGACAACATTGTGAACTGTTTCCTACTGCAACCGAACCATTTTAGTTTCGAACAACTACACCTCTACATCACATACGTCAAAGTTACTCAAATCAAACACCAGAGGCATGATGGATTTCCAGCAAGATGAGAACATGGACCCGTTGAGAGCCAAGACTACCAAGCAACAGATGAATCTAGGATTGTCGAAGCAAGTTAATTCTTCAATTAACATCACTACACAAGCTGGTAAGTTTCATTATTTATTTTTACTGATATTTCCTGACTGTATATCTTGGCTCAGTTGAATCTACTATGGCAGGAATTGCCAAAAGAAGAGCTACTATAGAGGAAGAGATAAGAGAACAGCTTACTCGAAAGCAAGCCCCGACAGAAAAAGTCAAGACAAACCGAGCCGTTACGAAGAAGAGCCTTACTACTCACCAAACTCTTATAAAGGAAGATCATAGTGCGACGAACACACCTTTGAACCCCGCAGATATAGTACAAGGAGCCATTTTGTGGATGGGTACACCAGCCTATAATGATATGCTAGTTGAATGTCGACGCAAACATGATTGCAACGAGCCAGTACTTCCATATAAAGGATACGACCATCCTTTTGTAGTGACTGGATACACCCAAAGGCCAGGATCGACTGTACACGGGGACATACTGATCGATGTTGCTATGGTTAACTACCTACTTCCCACAATATTTATCTCTACCTCACTAACTTCTATCCTAGCTTAGGAGCTTCAGAAAAATGAACATCCGAAAATACCTCGAGAAAATTATCGCAAACGATCCAGATTCTGTAGATGGCGAAGGATGGTTTTCCAGATTGTCTATGCCGATACTTTATACACACGATCTCCGTAACACCACTCCCACGATTATCAACACGTTGGAAGCCTTGGGGAATCGAATATTAACACTTGAGAGAGGATACACCGCACGCCAATGTTTCGTTCAAACTACACACATATATCGCGTTCCCATTAATCAGTTACGTGCTTACAGTGATCAACATGCTCGGGCAATGGATTTACGATTGGATGAAGCGAGCTTTAGAGCTATGATGGAGAAGTTTGATATGACGGTCGCTTTCTACGAAGATGCGGATAATGTAGCAGTGCAAGGCCGTACGAGGCTTCAAACAATGGCACAATATGAGAGGTTTCATCCATCTTATTTCCAGTAAATACTGGTGTATGGGCGGGAGCTTTAGTTGTAGAAAATAAAAGGAAATGGCACAGTGTGAGGGCAAGTCTCATTGGGAGTCTGGAACCAGACAGGGAAGCAGATGTTCTTGATTCGAGCGGGTGAGATGGATTAGAGATAAGTTTCTATTTTAACATAAAAATATACGGATGATAACATGCGTGCCTAACCTCGAAGTTATACACAACATCAAGGTATTTGTGAAATATATAAATATTGAAATCGTAATCAACACAAAGAAAGCACCAAGCCTTAATGCTGGCAAGCACTAGTACGTCACTGTTAGATGAGTTTTTTTTGTGCGTTTTGAGGGAGTTCATCATCATAGAGCTAAGACAACTACCTGCGCCTATCTTCTTTTCTAGTATATAGTTTCAAATGAGAGCTTTATTGTTGCTATTTTCAGTGAAAGTTTCATGAATTCTTTAAATAGTATATACTTACCCTTCAAAGATAATTTAGTTTGTTTATTGTTGTTTTCTAGGTTTTGTTATTACTGTCGTTGTACGGCAAAAGGAGAATATTCGCTTAAACTTCTTGGCGTTCAAATATGGCTTTGTTCGCATTTCCAATTCCTCGCAGTACTGTAGTCAATTTCTGTTAAGTATTCATTTATAGTATTGTAAGATTGCGGTCATATTACTGGTAATAATAGCTTCGTTGATCCTCGAAACCCTGTGAGTCATAAGCAGTGGTGTACGGTATTCAATGTACGGTATTCAAGTAAAAGGTCACTTCAAAATCCATATCTGTCGCAAATCAAGGAGGGATACCTACAGCAAACAACTAAAGATTGTAAACCTTTGTTTTTCTAAGTACAAGGCCCTTTTATTTTTCTTTCTATGCTGCGCCTCCCTTGTTACTCCTCCAAAATCAAACTTCCTACTGATTGTAGCTTGTGTACCTTGGAAAAGAGTGAAGTGCAGGGTAATTTCCCATCCAGATTGAAAGTCCATTCAATTATATTAGATATTCACTGGGCGGGGTACAATAGGCAGAAACATTTCATCGATTTTGGTCCCACAGTTCATCAAATTTCCTCCGGGGTTTCTTTAAAAGTCCATTTGATCCTCGACTTATTAGGGACTTTTGTTTTCGATCCATCGTCTTGAATAGTTCTTGTTCTACCTTAATTCCTGCTTTTATTTAAAAGAAAAACAAACAGCTCAATCATATAGACAATCAAACGACAATTCTTTCAAGATGAACCCTACTTACCCTCCTTTCCACCTCTACCCAAACTCTTCGCCCTCTCAAACCCCTCTGGCACTTCCCCCTCGCAGCCAAAGTCTCAATATGACTTCAATCACCAGAACAACACTCTCCGTCCGAAGCAGCAGCCTTAATCCTCAAGCCAGCTCCTTCACGCCATTTATGACCTCGAATCCGACTTTCCCACCACCCCAAACCAGCGCCTTCACACCCTATACAAATCAGAATCCGACTTTCTTACCACCTCAAGCCAGCTCCTCAACACCCTATATGAATCAGAATCCGACCTTACCACCACCTCAATACACCATGGCACCAAGAATTCCTCAGGTTCCTTACGGAGTTCCAAGTTCTTACCAGCAGATTCAGAACTACTACCCACAGCCTCCACAGCCTCCACAGCATCCACAGCCCCCACAACTTCCACAACCTCCACAGTATCCACAACCTCAATATCGAGTCCAAAACGAAAGCAATGCATATGGCTGGGCTGGAATAAATACTGGGCATAGCCTCCAGCAGCAGGTGCCACAACAATACCCGTCCGACGAGGAGAGCAACACTCGAAGCCGGGTTCCTACTCCCAATGCACGTGGTCCTCCTCTACCACTCGAAAGATTTCCTATCAATGCAGTGGATATCGTACCTGGATGCATTCTCGTAAGTAATAAAATCATCGTCGCAATATTTTCATTTGGGTTTCAAAGTTGCATTCGCATCTACCCTCAGTATATTTTACATTTTAGGGCCTCCTCATGCGTATACACTCAAATTGGGAACAGTTACTAATTGACCAACCTTCTAGTGGTTACACAAACCGCTGCCAGGAGACAAGCCTATCATTTGTGTTCGTGAACATGATTGTCGTGATATGGAGAAAGAGGCCGAGGGTCACAATCATCCTGTTTTAGTTCTTAGAATTAGGCAGAACCCGGGGTCAGATGTGCTTGGAGATTTGATGATTGATGTTGCTCCCGTAAGTCTAACGCCCCTTTCTTACAATTCATTCACTCTCCGCAAGAGCACACGCTTGAAACCCCTACCCAATTATGTCTTTTATCCCTCGGGAGTCTTGATTCGCTACTATAACCTCTCTACTTGCAAGCATCTTCATATCTGTACTTCATACATTCACATCATTATCACCAACGCCTCAAATTGTCTTCGAAATACAACCTTGTATTTCTTCCACATATTCAAATGCTTCCGACTTTCCTTCATGGTGTTTATGATGTCTCATAAGTTAACGCATTCATATAGATGACTAGCTTGAATGGCCATAACATCTACCAGTATCTCGACCGCCTCAGGACCCTCGAACGTCTCGGCAGCGACGACAGTGCTGATTGGCACTACAGACGTACCATGCCTCTCAGATACAATTCTCACCTCTGGCCTAGAGATAATGCCATCGCCGAGGAGCTCATGAGTCGTGGTAATGGTCTTTTGCAGCTTGAAACCGGAGCGATGCAGCGTCAAACCTATGTTAGAATTTTACACGCTTACGCTGTCCCCATCTCTCAACTGTGTGCTGTCAACCGTTTCAACAGAATCGCTTACAGTGTAAGAATCACCAAAGTTAGCTTCAGAGCCGTCATGGAACAATTGGATCTTCCTCCTGTCTATGGAGAACAGACACCTCATCATCATCGGGGGCGGGCCCGTATTCGCAACAGGAACAAGCATTTACGTAATGCAGAGATGGAGAAGATGGCGCAGGAGAGAATCAGACAAGAGAGGCTTGCAAATGATAATGCAACGCAGTCTGATGGTTCTCAGGCTCAAGTTGATGTCGCTCAGTCTGGGAGCGGCAGGAACTTCTCTTAGATTCGAGACTTGGGTCTGGCTAAACTTGGATATTTGCTAGGCTTTACTGCAACCATATTCCTTCCAAAGTTAATGCATATTTTGGAAGAGAAATCGCATGTATGTACAGTATGAAGAAAGGTGCTCGTGGATTGTCTCGTTCTCATTTTCGGAGGAACGGGATTTAGGATTATGAGAGTTGGTGTATGGTGCATGGAGGATGTTCAGGATGTTACAAAATTGGTGTTTGGTGGTTGGAGAATGGGTTATCCTAAGGGTGGCATTGCACTATTTGAGCTGACAGGAAGTACTGGGAAGCATTGAGATTTGAAGGTGTATGTTGCATTGTTGGAGATTTTCTGGAACGACGAGAAATAACCTTCTACCCATATCTTAGTAATTTCATAATTTGAAACAATATCTTGCACTAGTAATAATCATAGGATAACGATACAGTCATGTTAAAGCTTACGAATGTCCCAAATAAAGTTCACTATTTCCCCTATACCACACCTATCAAAACTTTTGTAAATGCTATATCACTCTTTGAAATGGACTTTATCAGCTTATGGTACCTCTATTTCCAATGATACTATTTGCTATGCCAATGCCCACCCAAGTCTCAATTCCCTTACATCTTCCAATCAACATAAGAATTCCTGTTGGTTCAACACAAACCCTTCTCTGATTGGTATAGAACTCAGATAATACCAAGTCTGTTGAGTTGAAAAATCATAACGACTAATAAGCAACACACCGCCGCAAAGTAGCCTATCAATACATGGTTGATTCATTGGATTGAAGCATTGATTCCCCCACCCTCTTTCAATGACCCCTTAAAACTCTCCCTTGATGCTTCAACTTGATCTCGTGCTAGCCCCATTCCTGCCTAAAATCAGCCAAATATCTGTAGAATTTGTGTCAATTGTCTACTGCAGTTTGAGTAGTGAACGGATGAATCAATAGGATACAACTTGTAAGACCTTAAGGTTAGTACCCAAGTATGCACCTGCCATGATACAATAAATCAACTTTCTTCGTTATTGTAGAGACTTTTGAGTGGAAAAGTGGCAGTTAACAAGTTTCTGCCCGTTTTTCCTTTTTATGAATTGAGGCTCAGCACCTATTGCATTGATAGTTAAGTTCGCTGGCCCTAGATAACGTAGATTCTTAGTGATGTGTGCGAGCTACTACAACCTTCTTCTCTGGTTGGCTTGTTAACGAGCTCACCCTTTCATTGTACTTGACACCAACTCCACTGTATTATATTTTCTTGAATAGTCAACTTGTTGATGGGTTCTTGGCTGTGTTGCTGAGTATGGTAATCTTTTATATATACGGATTGATTATGTCATTGATAATAGCCCTCTGCTGTAGATCATGAGCTTGGCCCAAATTCATACTCTTAAACTTCGTGCTCAAGATCCAAAATGGGAATATACTCTGCCTAGCCGTAATAATATCCGCCGTAGTTTGAGTCGGTTGTATATGATACGTTTATCGAAGCTTCATCTAGCTATTCTGTCCGCCTGCTTGTTTGTATGGCGTGGGAACACTATTATATAACCGTAGGCGAAAAAGGCATAAATGATTTCTTGTTGACTGCTTCTTCTCCATCTTCGCGCTTTGTGAATATGATCCAGCACTTTCAAAGCCCCATCCTCGCCTTGCCTAGAACCCAAGCAAGGCGACGTCTCATAAACCTTAGGCAGGGAGAAGCTAGCGATAGCTTCAAAAGAGGCCATGTAAGGATAGGGAAGGCGTAGAGATGGGTTATATCTGGAAGGAGTTTTGAGAGCGCTGTGAATGTCAATTCTGAGCCAAGAAGACCAGCTATATATTGGAGCTCGCAGAAGAGGGCATGTGTATTAAAGAGAGAAGAGATAATTGGGATATGTTAATATTGTGTCAAATTGAGCGATGGCCGAAGGAATAATATGTTTAAATGCTAAACTGGACGGGATGACAAGAACCTAGATGGATACAAATGGCATCAAATTTTCTTGGATGCAGAGTTCGATGCTACCTTTGCTAGAATCTCCGATACAACGCTATGATCTACCATAGCAGCGAGGAGCTTCAGAGGTACGGTGAAGTTAGCGTGAGCTCTTGATGAAATTTTTTGAAAGAAGGCTAATGGATCACGCCTCGGGTATTACGGCTTCGCACTGTAGCGTGATGGTATTCAACTACAGCTGCCGTAAATGCGCAACTAAGCCCCAGTTTTATAGTATGGTAAATTGACGCGTAAAGATAGAGAATTGTCAAGGTGAGAAGCAAACAACTGAGTTATGAGGCAAATGTTGATAAGTAAACCATACATGAATCTTTAGTCGAACTTCCCATTGGCTGTGAAGCCAGTACAAGACTTGTGGACTTGATTAGACGTACGGTGAAAATTATTAGCGCATAATCATAATGCAGACCATGCTATGCCTATCATATAAAGTAATGTCCTGTCTGAAGGGAAGAGCTCTCTTCCGCAACGTTGGTTACAGCATCACTTCCTCATCGAATTTTTGAAGATATACTCAAAATCTACTATTAAGCAAATTATTTTCATCGACGCTGTGTGTTGATCAATGAACTAAGATGTTTGGCTCAAGCATCAAGGACCATCATTTGGCGGGGGTGCCATCCAGTGCACCCGCCTCTGCAACCCAAAACCAATCCGGGAGATATACGCTGCAAGCTGAGCTTGGCTTCTCAAAGGTTGGAATTGATGAAACTCAAACCCATCACAAGCGCGTTGTCTCTCTCGGCGAAGTGCAACCCTGGAAAGGGCGCAGCTGGCGCAATCAAGAGAAATCAAACCAGAGCAGTACCGCCTTCGATAGTATGCGCAACTGGCGTGGTCAAGAGAAATCAAACCAGAGCAGTAGCGCCTTCGATACTATACGAAGCAGAACCGATCGACAGATATCATCGGGTCGGGCGCAACCTCGGACTTCTTCTTCGGAAAGCCCTTTTTCTTACAAACAGAGTGGAAGAGTGGCACTCAAAGCCGAAAACGTCGTCCCAGGAGCAATCATTTGGGTTCCACGACCACTCCCTGGAGATAAGGCGTTAAAATGCAATCTAGCCCACGATTGTGATCGCCCTGAAAGAGATGAGGGCGGCTACGAGCATCCTGCTCTGGTGCTTCGGACTCGACAGAGGGAAGGATCACATGACATCGCAGACCTTGTCATCGAAATTGCCTTCGTAAGTATCAATCTAACTATAATCCTCCTTAAATTTCATAGTCTACAATGACCCTATCTCATAGCTTGATATTATCAAAGGTATTTGAGAAAGCTCAAAGCTAACATCTTATAGATAAGCTCATACAGTGACATGAACCTCGAAACATACAAGGAACGCCTCCTCTGTGGTGATCTATACGGAACCTACGAATATCTCAAAACCTCGATGCCTATTTGGTTCGGGCGTGATTCCAAGCCTGATCCTCACATTGATTCTGAGTTCGCTGCCCTAGGCAATTCAATGCTGCACTTAGAGACAGGCAATTTGTTGAAACAGTGTTACCTCCAGCTAGAGCATACTTACGAAGCGTCTATCAACCAACTGTGCCTGTTGCGTAACAAATCCATCCCTGCGGATCACGTTTGTTTGCAGAGTGACAGCCTTGAAATGGTGAAGCGTAAGGCGGTCGCAGATTCGTATTTCGGAGAACAGCTTCTTCCAGCGAGGAACAGCACTTCTACTCTTCGTGACCCGTCAATTGTGCGGGGCGCAGAGACCTCGGCCAAGGTTGGGAGTTGGCGACGAGGTTCTGCGGATAGCAGAAGTTCGTCCAATAGTACGGCCTCCGATACTGCCTCGAGTCGTGCAGGAGAATTGGCTTCGTGGAGAACCACCTTACGTCACTAAAAGTGATTAATTGATATCCTGTTTTGGTTTCCTTCATTTTTGTTTTCATCAAATGCAGTTATTACTTCATCGACTTCGAGAATCCACGATTTTGGGCACTTGTGCGATCATGTGATGACGGCGTATGGGGAAATGAACAATTATCATGAACATGAAGGGTGGGAGTTTCTGTGGTACTGGCTGAGCATTGGGGCGTTTGGGTGGTTGGATTGTGATAGATTGATGAACATTCTGGACGGGATACATGGCCGGTGCATGTTGAGAGATGGTGAATGTGTGGCATTCCAGAGCTGCCAGAAGAATGGGGTAGTCTACTGTGATTTTCATTGTGAAGCTGACTTATTCTAAGTCGGCATTTTGATAGGATATTTCAGGACTATCAAGATTATGGAGATGACTTTCGGTCTTGATTAATTAGTACAGGAGATTCCGTCGATTGTGGCGGATATTGCTAGTTATTAAATTTGTCAAGAACAACGAGCAATATTACAATATTTATCATATGTGCCAAGCTTGTACATCCTGTATGACTGATAAATAAGTAAAGAGAACATGTCATCACTTGGCAGACAAGTACTCACATTTGGGCGTGGTTAGAAATCGGTTATACTCACATCCATTAGCCACTAGGTATGCTCATGGATCTGCCATTGATAACGAAACAATTATAGATCGATTTTCTGAGTAATAGCATCTTGCAGGTTTGTTATTTCTATCTCGATCCACCGCTCTGCATGACCCAAGCGATAATTTCCTCTCCCCTTATGCCTCCAATGCTGGTGTATTTCCATAGAGATTACCTGATGCCGCTGCTGGATATCTGCCACCATGTACCTCAGCTGCATCCACTGCCTGTCTGATTTCCTTGACTTCCTCATCTGTCAATTTTATCTTGAGAGCTCCCAGATTCTCCTCCAGATATTTGATCTTCTTGGTTCCCGGGATTGGAATAAAGTCATCGCCCTGCGCCATTATCCAAGCCAGAGAAAGCTGTCCCGATGTACAGTTTTCTTTCTTGGCAGCAATTTCTGCCATTTTATCTACCAGAACGAGATTTTTTGGAAAGTTCTCTTCATTGAAACGGGGGGCATTCCTTCGCCAATCGTCGGGCGTAAAATCGCTTGCGGACCTGTATTGGCCCGTAAGAAAACCACTGTAGATCCATTGATTAGCTTTGAAAATGATACTTGTTCGTTAATCTAATACGTACCGGCCAAGTGGCGCATAAGCAATGATAGTGGTTCCCGCTTCACGACATGCATTGAGTAAGTCATTCTGTTCAATATCTACCGAAAACGGAGAATATTCGACCTGTACAGCAGCTATATGATGGATCTTGCTAGCACGACGGAATGTATCGGCCGATACTTCGGACAGGCCCAGATACTTGATCTTGCCCTCACTATGTGTATGTTAGTTCTGCTTCAATAACCTTTGTGCTTCTTAGGAAAACCCACTTCTTCAATTCCACCATAGCCTCAATTGTCTTTTCGATTGGTGTTTTCCCATCCACGCGATGGCAATAATACAAGTCAATAGTATCAACGCCGAGTCTCTTCAAGCTTGTTGCGCAAGCCTTCTTCACATACTCTGGACTGGAATCTACTCCGACCCACTTTACGAGATTTTCCATTATGTTAGCAAACTTCGTAGCTAAGAATATCTCGTCACGTTTTCCTGTACGCTTGAACCATTTGCCAAGCAAATCTTCATTATCACCATACATGTCGGCCGAGTCCCAGAAAGTCTGGCCGAGCTCATAGGCGTGGTCAAGAATTTTGAAACGCTCTTCGTCTGGCGCGACTTCTCCACTGATATATGTTAGAATTCCTGGAGATAAAAGCAGTCAGACTGTAATTGGATATTCTTACTATGCGTAACTCAATCCCATGAGCCCAAAGCCCTGAGCAATGACATCTGGGCCATTTTTGCCCAATTTGCGTGTGGGAAGTTGTGGAGGCATGATGAAGATTTTTGGCGATTTTGGTGGTTTTATTGCTTGATTTGCTTTTATCACTTTTATTATATAGCAATAGGAATATGATCTTAGAATTGCTATGCGGGACAACTTGCTTTATATAGTGTTTTTCATCGCCTTTGTATGCTTGAAAAACATGATATCATTTACGCACTACCCCACCATTAATGCCGGCGATAACTATGACCGGTGGTATGGGCCGAAAGCCACTTAATCATGGAATAAATTTTGTGGAAATAATGGTCAATTCTCACTAAACCCGGTATGCTTGCATTTGATGCGTCTTCTACAGCCCGGCCCCTTAACCGCTGGCCGAGGTCCAATGGTAAGGTACCTTTATATTATGTCCCAGTCCTGCCCGCCAATACATAAATACTTATCGTATACACGTTGATGAATAGGTAGTCAATTGATCTAAAGGAAGCCAATATCCTAGACAATATATGCAGTATGTACTGGTTTAAGCCGAATCAAACCACATCCTATAAACCCCAACCCCTTTCGTGCAGGAAGCATAAACCCCGACGACTCATCGGCTATAACCCACAACAATTCTAGAAAAGGTATGTATATAGTATGTACTGTTTCAATGCAACCCAAACCACAACCTCCAAACTTCTACCCTTCTCTTTAAAAAACACAAACGCCTATGGCCTATCGGCGATAACCTCCAATCATTCTAAGATATAGTACATACTGTTCTAATTCAAATATAACAACATCCTACGGACCTCCTGCAAAAAACATAAACCCCGCCAACTTATCGGCGATAAACCCCAGCAATTCTCGATAATCTTCATTTCCGATCCTTCTCTCACGATGTCAAATTCATACACGGCACGACTCTGTACCGTAGAGGCTGCACGAACCCCCCGCCCAAGGAGATAATGATATCAATATCACCGTTGTTCGCACCAATCCGCGTCAAATAATCAAGTACAGGTGTACAGGCAGCAATATTCATCCGAGGTGAGTAAATATATTGTTACAGGATTTAACATAAAGTAGACATAGATGAATGCCAAGAGACGAGCCAAGAAATTGATAATTAATGCTCACACGCCACCAGTGGATGCAATAAATATGTCATCACGACATAATATTTACTCACCCAAAGACAACTTCTCCAATATGATCTTAACCAAGCTCAGATCACCGGATTATAGCTTTACATCACTGGGTTTGATTTCATGAAAATCCTTCAGACATTGAATTTCATACGAATTCTTGAAAAATCAAATTGGTGTTAAAATATTTGTAAATACTTGCACATGTCCCGATCCGCCCACCTCCTCACTCCCCAAATACATCAAAGAACCTCCACCCTCATTCAAATCAGTAGCAGTGGAGCGTCGTGTCCCAATTAGATTATAGGCCCCTCTGAACCCTCCCCTGCATCTTCCATATACATTGGCTTTGCATCAAAGTCAACCCTTCTCGTTGATTTCCTCCACTTATTAGTCCCGCCGATTATTGTATGAGCAGACACCACCGGCTCTCCTCCTCCATCGGCTATTTCTGACTTGGGTCCTTGCGGGCGGAGTTTTGTAATATTATCCATTGAGACAAGAGGGTTTGATGCGCCTTTTGAAGTTTGGCCACTAGTAATTAGTGGGTCTTTGGAACTGGAGGCGATGGTTGGGTTCTCTTCTTTTCCTATTTCTGGTCTAGATTCCTTAGAAATCCCACCGTCTTCCTTGCCTATCTTCTTCATGTCGTCCTTACTTTGTGGTTCCAAATTCGCAGTTTCAAGGATACTTTGCATGCCTGTCCTTTCCTTCTCCTTGTCTTCCTTGAGCCTCAAAGCAGATGCCCAATCATAGTCGTTAAGTCCAGATTCAGATTGCTTCTTACCAGGTTCTAAACCAGACTCGATATCAGGGTCTTCGAGTTCGAATGCGGCAGCTTTCTTCCCAGATCCTTGGCCTAATTCCCAGCCAGACTTCCAATTTGATGCCCAACCAACGGGGGGGTCAGGGTCGCCATACCCTTCATTAGATTCGAATTTGAACTCGGATTCATGCTCTAGTTTGGCTTCATATTCTTGTGTTACTGATTCATGTGCTCGAGTTTGCTTCCGTGCCAAGTCAGCATGCCGTTTTATTACAAATTTTGTGTTCAATTCCTCGTACCTCTCTATTTTGGTCTTCTCCGATATCAATCGAATATAGATTATCCCAATTTCCACCTCCGGATGGTTCTGGTTCCGAGACTTGTAAACTTCATTAATCGGCTGACCATTTTGGAACTTGGGATGCTCTACTTACCACTCTGGAATGACACCGGTTTAGATTCATGGCTATCTTGAGAATCGCGTTTTGATATTACGCTCACGATTTCAATATCTGAAAATTGTCTATCTTCACCCCCATTCCGTTGGGTTTCCACAGGACTTTCCTTCTGTTGCTCTTTTTCCTGCTCCGGTCTGGCCTCTTCTCCAGCCGGGGTCCATTTCAAAAGAAGTTGCTTAACAATATTCTTTCCATCTTCATAATCATCTAGAGAGAGTGGATAGAAAGATTTGTCATCATAATAATCTGAGTAAGGAACCTCATCCGATCTTCCTTCCACGATAACGGGGGTTCTAAATGCCATCGAGTTTGTTCTTTCTAGAGCCTGCGCTCGTGGGTCATAGGGTATTTTAAATGACCCCGATTTTGTTCTTTCTAGATCCGTCGCTTCGCCATGGATACGTGTTTTGTCTTTGGGTAGAAATCTAGAAGACAAAGACCTTCTATGATGGGCATCTAGCTTTGGAGACGATTGCTCAAGATGGGAATCAGAAAGTGGTGGACTAGACCACCGGGCTGCTGGCTTTGTGTCCCAGTCCCCACCAAGGTTTCCAATATGAGGTGAGTAGCTCATCGGTACCCGCACCCCAGCCGAAGGTCGCTTCGACATAGGCGATCTATCACCCCTGCGTTGGGAGATTTCACCATGCGGTATCGACGCATGTACAGCTCCCGGTGGTGGTGGTGTCGGCATCGGCATCGGCATTCCCATACTCGATCTATTGGCCCTGCCTTGAGGCATTCTATCAAGCGGTGGTGGTGATGGTGATGGTGATACCATCATTAATCTACTATTTGTTCGCTCAGGGGAATTTTGATCTATGGATTCTGTTGTTCGTTCCCTAATTATATACCCAGCCGGCGAAACAATTCTTCTATGCCTCTCTCTCCTCTCCTCTCCTACCGCAGGCATACGTCCTCTCCCAGGAAGCGAAGGAATTTCTCTCTCCAAGGCATGCTCACTCCTCTCGTGTGTGCTCTTAGCTATTGCCGTTGGTTCCCCTTTCAAATAAAGTGTCATGGAGCGAATACTTCTGAGCTTATGGGGGTTCGTCGACTTCTCGTTGTACAACAAATCAAGTTGTGCCAAGGACCACGCAATGGAGTCTTTATTATCATTCCTTGCATCTATTAGAATCCGGATTCGTTCCTGTTGCAAGATTTCGAGGCGTAATGTCTTTTTTATGACGGATCCTCGTTTGTTTAGCTCCTCGATCCGTTGAATTATTTCATCCTTCGCAAATGAGTGTAGTGTTATGTGAGCCCATAACCAATCTGGCTTTCCATCTATGAGTTTTGGGTGAACTGAGTACACGACATATAGAAGGTTATTCCCAGCTTCTTGTGTAACAAATAAGTTGGTCGAAGGATCAGGCATTGAATATGCACCTAGATGTTGCGTTTGGGGTTGCGCTGATGCCAAATTTAGTTCGCCCGAAGGCTCATTGATGACTATGGCAACTAACACTTTTTTTGAGTTACGCCATAATCGTAATTGTATCTTCCTGATCTGCTTCAATCGAACTAAAGTCTTTCGAAAACCATTTTGTGGTTTCACAATATCGGTAATGCTGGACATCTCCTCAGGATCCAAGAAACAGAAGTCTTTCCACCATGTTGGACCTGGGGATTCCGATAGAATAGAATCTATTTCGGTTTTCTTGAGCCTAAACTGCCCAGGGCTAGGTATCTGATGGTATTCTCTGCCTTTGATAATAAACGCGGTAATGTGACAACCACTTGAGAACATCTGCTCCATATCAAGAGGTGCGAAATGGTCCCGCAGAAATAATTTTCTGATTCTGTAGCCGATACCAGTCCTTGTAGTAGAATTGCTCTTGCCGTTCTCGCTGGCATTTATCACTCCTGAGGTTTCAGATAATGAACTGATGATATCAGCCTGCGGATTGGAGGATGATTCCGCTGGGGGAATTGCAGTAATGCCAATACTGGGTTCTGGAATGATATATTCGGCATTGGACTTATCGTCTTCAGCCTGGGTACCACGTGGAGTTTGATGTGGCGGCGATGGAACTCTTTGAGGGATCGGCGCATCTATAAGAGTGAGATGCGGCTGTCTCTCTAAACCAATGTCCTTTGGACCCACGTTTCGAGTGACCTTCGCTTTATCATCGGTTCTATTCAAGTCACCTGATTGCTCGGTCCTCTCTTCCCCATTAATTTTACTAGTCTTAGGTGATACTAGATCATCAAAGGAATTATCTTCTTCGTTGACTGTGTTATTTGGAGTAGCGGGTGCGAGATTGACTGGGAGTGAACCTGGCTCTGCCGATTCCTTGGGTTCCTTCTGCCCAGTATTTTGAGAATTACGATTTGTTTCTAGGGTTTCGTCGTCATCTGGGGCATTGTCTGGACTCTCCATTGCTTCCTTCTGTTCATCAATTACGCCATATTCACCCAGATCAGGACCGTTTCTGATAGGTGTGGGACTATCTAGCGGACTCGCGCCGAAAACTGTAGGAGAATCCGAAGTGTCAAGTGTAGCTCCATGGGAATTTTTACTATAATCGGTAGAGTGCATACTTTGCTGTGACGATATGGATAAGTCGTCTGCATCAACTGCTGCCGATGTTCTCCTGGTACCATTCGCATCGGATCCAGTTGCTGGAACTCGAGTTACTTCTTCAAATTCCATAGATCCTGATCCACCATGAATCTGCCGGGCCTTCGATCTTTCTTGAGCTATAATATGTTTCGCGGCTGCGATGAAGGAGTCAGTCATTTTAGAATCATTTTTAAGATCATCTGTAGAACGAAGAGGGTGACTTTTCCTTGGGGTACTTCGTGGAGATGCTTCTTGATTATATTTTCCAGAAATTGTTTCTTCATATTGACTCCATGGTGGCTGATTTTGTGACGAAGACCGTGTTTGGTGACGATCTGAATTACTATTACTTAATTGGCGGTTGGCCGGATCGTAGTTATATATCCTTGCGCTGAAAGAATTAGAATGAGTAGAAGAGCGTGAAGTCTTATCATCTTCCAACTTTCTGGCGGATCCTGGGTGCGAGGGGCGTTGCCGTTCTAGCTTTATGCTTAGAAATTTTGAATTGGCAGCTGTCTGTGGTACGAGCGCATAGATTTCGTTAATGGAATTCATCTCGGCATAGCCAATTCCCCTGTATGCGATCAGTTTAGGCCGGAACAGAAGCGACCAATTACTTACGGCTTTTTTTGCAATATGCGAACCGTGAAGACTTGGAACATTAATGACAAACTAGATTGGAGGCGATAAAGTCGCTCGTTATACTTTTCGAGTTTCCGCCCTAACCCCCATACCCATTGCAGTCGGTCCCGTTTTGAAAGCTTCCGAGTCTTTGCGAGGGCTTTATCCAAATTCAAAATAGAAGATTGGCAGTTTTCAGAAATCTTGATTTCATCTTTGAATTCATTAAGTCGAATATCAAGCTGGGCTTCTGACACAGACGAATGGCTGATGACCCCAGCTTCGACTTTCCAGAATATTTTCATACATTCGTCCGTCGTGTCAGTAATTTCTGAAATAGCTTGAGTGTTGAATAGTGTTGCTTTATGTCCTTTCTTGACATTTTGACCTTCTTCTTCCAAAAGTCCTTGAATATGTTTCATAGAATAACTTGCGGATTTGATATTCCCCAGAACATCTTGAAGATCTTCGGCGACGGATCGGAAATCAGAAACAAATTCTGTCACAACATGAGCCAAATGAAGACCAAAACTTGCGATTCCAACTGCTGAGCTTGCAGCACCTAGGATGGTTATTGGATCCATTACGGGTTCATCATCGTAAAGAAAATCAACTTCGCCTCGAGTTGAGAGGAAAAAGAAGGAGAAAAAGAAATTTCGGAACGAATAAATATTATACTGTACCTACAACTGTACTGGTACGCACAATTCTAAAGCAAGGCTGTGCGGGTAAGCTGGATAATGCACTGGCTGCAAAGAAGCCAGTAGAATTAATCTCAATTGGAAAGTTGGAGTATTTCGCTTGAAGCAAGGCAACTTCGGATTGGAGCGAACCTATCTGAATAAGATAGGACGGACGACCTAGGTGCCGTATTATCTTGCAGAAGTAAGGTGAGCGTGAACTAAGCAGGGATACAAAGTGGAGCTGATTTTAGAGGCCAATCTGATTTGTTATTGTTTATCAAAAGTATAGAACCTTTTTAATATCACGAATAAGAGGATCAATCTTTGAAGGAGGCGAATTCATATCAGATAATCGACTTTGAGGCTTATACAAACCTCAATTGGAGGATTTCATGGACTTACCGCAGGATATGATTGAATTGGTGTCGCGATATCTCGGGGCCTAAACTAATGCAAGTCAGTAAGCTTACAGTATGGACAGTGTCTATATGGTATATAGTCCCTCTCCGATGCAATCACGTGTCTAATTCCCATAATTTGACCCAGCCCGCAGGTAGGCCGCCTTCTAGAATCCAATTATTATTCAAAAAGTCTGATCATACATTAAGTTACACATTTGTGTTTGATATCCGGGAACTCCATTCCCCTCTATTCGCATTTCAATGCGTTTATCTTCCGAGATCTCCTCTCGATCTCACCACATATATACTTCCCCAGTCATCCAATCCCTTATCCACTGTCCCCTTGACTGCTTCCCCTCTCACGATACACCTTCCTTCCCCTAGAAGCAGACCACCTCTTCATCTCATTCACCTCAATTCATAACCCCAAGCTCTATATCCCCGACTCCCCAACACTTCAAGCCGGATTAACAGGTTGAGCAACCGGTTTTTCATCTAAAGAAGTTCTCCCATTCATCTTTTCTTCATAAGTTTTCATCACGCTACTATTCATACTTGAGTTATCGTCAAAGACATCTACTTTCGTTGATGAGAATTTCCTTGCGCTGACGCCTCTTTCGAATAGTAAGTCGAGTTCGGCGAATGATCGGCCTTTGGGTTCCGGTAATCGGAAGTAGGTGTAGATTATGCAGAGGAAACAAATCCCTCCCTGTTGAAATTGTTAATATATGGAGATATTGGCAATAATGATTTGGACTTACCCAGAAGAAACCAGCGAAGTTTTGCCAGTTCCATTCACCGGGGTTGAGCATATAGGGTGTAATGACACTGCAGACTATACCGACGATGTTACTGCGTTGAGTTAGCAATGAGAAGAAGGAGGTAAACAAGTGACATACTAGAGATTTCTTCCAAGCACAACCGTCTTGATCTGAAGTCTCCGGGTTGAGAGTTCTGCCACGAGAGAGTAACAAACTGTTCCCACGGAAAGTTGGTATGCCATAGCCCAAATCAACATTATACATCCGGTAGCGAGAGATGATTGGCTCCTGTGGGATTCAGGGACAAGACCTAGAAATCCCATGATGAATAACATGGTACAAAGTACGCATAGTCCATAAAGAAAGAGTGTTCTAAACTCAAAATTAGTATTCGAATAATACAATCAACAAAATCAACTTACCTTCGACCGAATCCAATACTCATCAAGAACCAAGCTCCAAATACTCCTACCATATTAATACCATACTGACCTAGAGCAAAATCAAAAGACGTTGAGGTGGGTAATCCGGCTTGTTCCAAGAAATACCTAGTTACACAATTAGCTCCTTGCGACATTGGAATATAAAGACCATTAATTATTACGTAGAGTATCCTGAAAAAGAGTTCCCACTCAAGTTCTGCATGGCCCATACCATGGCAACAATTTCAGTTCTACGTCTATCCACTCCTCTAAAACAATCAAGGTAGCTTGTTCCTTGCGTGATCTGAAGTTTGAATGTTAGAGCCGTCTATGGAAATCAATTGAAAGGGAGTACAGACCTTTTCTTCTATTGCAGTTGTGTGTACCATCATTGCAACAGTCTCATCTGCATCGAAGTCTGTCTCCTTGTTGAGAGAGGTTAAGCGTAAAAGTGATTTCTTGGCTTCTTCGACCCTGCCTTTCCTCACTAACCACCAAGGAGACTCGGGTGCGAGCGCGATACCGATTAAAAGCGGTACGGGCCACATCCACTATTGGAGATTAGATGTCAGATCTTTCTGAGTTGACAGGAATAGGAAAGAATTCCATACCTGTAAAGCGTAAGGGATTCTGTACGCCCACTCATCTGCTCGAGGCAGCATAGCTTTGATTACACCGAGACCTATAGTTTGACCGAGACCCCAACAGAAGTTGACATATGTGGTTAAATATCCTCTCAATCCCAATGGGCAGACTTCCGAGGCGTAGGTAATGGTAACTAGACATCACATGTCAGTAGAGTGCTAAAGCACAGCCTTTTTTTTAGAGCTTACGCGTTTGGAATACTCCCCATGGCTATTCAATGTTAGATAAGATCCTCTAATTCAGGAGATGTATTAACTTACAATACCACAGAGGATTTCGGCCACTTGAAGTGCAATTACATCTTGAGCTGTGAAGAAAATGGCGGTGAAGGCGATGATGAGAGTCAAGCAGGTCATAACCGTATATCTATATCCAAATCTCTCGGAAACATAACCGTTGATGAAGAGACCGATGATTTCTCCAACATTCGCACCCTGAACACGTGAGTAATAATTTACGGTAGCGCAAGATTTCACTTACATTACTGAGACCGGCCTGCCACCTGGCAGGTACCTGATATGTACCATCGGCCAATTGCTCACCATATTTCTTGTTGAATTGAGGAAAGGCATCTTTATCATCGTAAGTATCTTTCTGTTTCGGATTCTTGATCATACTTACAGAAGCTGTTCAATAAGACGACATCGTAACCTTCCATCACAATACACGTGGATATAAGAATTGACCACGCAACAGCTTTTGGATACAACCTCAAGCCTTGTAACAAGGACATGCTGTGTTCCTTATCAGTAGCTGACCTCGCATCCTTAATCATCTGTTCCGTTGATGTCGTGGTCTTGAGACGGTCCTCGGCCGAGAAATGGAGAGGGCCCTCCTTTGCAGCAATATCGTCGTGCATGTTGTCTCTTTGAACGTCCATAACGTTTGAAGATGGGGGCGATATTGATTGAGCCATATTGTCGGGAACCCCACGATTCTTATGCTCGTTCCACGTTCGTTCCACGCCCAGAACTGGATAATGCGGAGTAGTTGTCCAGGTTCTTGGTGACAATCTAATCTAGGGAGAATTCCTCGAATGGAACTTCGATCTTCAAAACTTTTCAATGAGTTTAGTCAGTTATTTTTGCGGGGTTTGGCGGGGCGACTAGTAATTCCTTCGATAATATTACTTTATCCGATCGGTAGCTTGCATAAAATCCCGCCTCCAATTACAATTCACAAGCCAATTACTTAAATACTGGGCGCAGTAATAATCTGTTGGGATTGACCAAACATTGCAATCGCAAAGTGAATAAACAAACCACGAGGAATATGAACGTGACAACTTTGGCCGTTTGTTTTTCAATTGGTAAACAGAGGCATTTACTCGCGAATCATATATTGATATTTACTAATAATTTTCATCCTTTTAACATAACATTCAAAAAATGCGTTGGCAATAAGAAATCATAATGATAGTATAGCATATGATCAACATCGATAATCCAATTCCAATTTCTCGGTATATGATTTGTCAAGTAATGAAATTATCAATTTGAACGCGAAAACCTTTCCTTTCAATTTTCTTTCTAGAGTGGGACAAGCGGTATGGGGCCAATTGGCGGTCTACCTGTAAACGTTATCGGCATAACCTGGATATCGCTGTCGGATTTTCTTTGCCTAGTGGAATTTCGTGCCTTTTACTCCACTAAAAGTATCTTCAAGCTTTGGCGATACAATATACTTTTAGACATGTTATTCGTTGATGTTCACGACATCCATTAGTCTGGCAGCAATGCAGATTTCAGATTGTAGTATTGAAATATATGGTTGCAGTAGAAAATGCATGTAAAAATGCTATATTAGCTTCATGCTACTCATAGTTGTTAAGATATGATATTCGGTCTATTAATGAGGATTGGTTTGGTATTAGTTCTGGTTAATTTGAAATTAGATGGCATTTAGACGTTCTATTGATAATATCAAACTGGTCTCGGACAACTTGCACTTTCCCGATACTGTACCTACTATACCTACCGAAACTTCTTCGTTTGTTCTATACTAAGTTCTAGTAGCATCATACTATCAGATACTACTACCATTGTCTCTCTTCAAGGTTCTGTGGTAAAGGAACATCATACCATAAGGACACATCGGCTCGGTATACTCGGGCTGATGAGACAGTGAAAATCATTGAATACAATAGATCAATATCATCCACATATTACCCAGACACCACTCGAGTCTTAACTAGTAACAGTCCTCTAAAACAATCAAGGTAGC
>JWJB01009959.1:0-54457 GCA_000812895.1 Rutstroemia sydowiana | reverse complement strand
GGTATTTATCATTTTGATCGGGAGGATCATTATTTGGCCCGAGTGGTCGATGGACTTCATGCTACCCGTACTCCGACCAACTGTTAAAATATGAGTAAAACCCTGTCCAGTCAAATGATATGGGGAGATTCAGAGCCCAATCTAATCTCTCACCGCGTAGAAGGGTATTGAACACCAACTTCGAACAACGCTAATAGAAGTAATCGACAAAGCAGGAGTTCGTTTTCTAGAATAGAGAGAGTGTTCGAAACCGTCGATACAATAACCTTTGATCGCGACATACTTCAATATTTTAAGTCTCCTCATCACCCCACCCATCTTACAAAATATCCAAATTAGCTTGAACATTATTGAGGTCCTCTCAAAGGGGTTGTTGGTGGTAGCTTAGATAAGTGTTGGGCAAGTCAGCTTCTCCGCTCAACCTTAAGATTGCCATGCATCTTTAAAATCCATCACCCAATATCCAAAGACGGGGACGGGTTATGTCTGGGACTGGCAACATCTTCCTCGGTTTGAGATGAAAGTCTATTTTTGTGAGATGCACATATCTCATACCCGTCCATAACGCCTCGAACTACAACCACGGACTGCTACCAATAATCATTAATCCAGGGAATATGAGAGCATCACCAAGGCCAGAGTAGCGGGGCAATTAATGTAAGTTGGGGAACTTTGTTTAAAAACTTAACGATTAGTGACCCAAAGAGGAAGGCGGTGAAGTAAATTATACCGGAATAATATTCTTCCAATCCGTAGGCAAAATAAATTTCATCTCAATATAATCAATCAATCAAGTTTCCTTCCTTGGCCAACTCGAGTGACAAATTTTATACCTACAGTACAATGCTCAGGCCAAGCCCCAACACATGTCTCCTTTGTTCGTTCCGAGCAGCACGTAATTCACCTATCCAATCATGGCCGCGATCTCGCGCGCTCTCACTAAAAACTCGCACACCCAGTCGACCCAACCGCATGAGTCTGGCGGGCGCCGGAAAAGTCAGCACATCACCCACTCGCGACGGCCCCGCACGACGCAAACAAGATGGGCCATTCGGGGGAATGAACATGCGGGAAGCTAATCTACGCGGGATACCAGAACGACCCTCTGCGGCGCAGGAAAAACGAACCTCGAGACTAGATCGCAGCAGGGATAAGGAAGATGAAAAGGAAAAGCCTAGGGGCTTCAAGGCCCTGAAGATGCATGGCGCATTGGCGCCGATTTCTTATAATAGGCGTACGAATATAAAGGATCGAATGAAGTTGGTGGACAGTTTTGACCAGTTTCCACTGCTGGCAAATGTGAAGCAAGCGATTTATAGTCAGGCATTGCCAGGGTTAGAAAGTCATACCCCGACGCCAGTGCAGAGGATTGCGGTGCCAACTTTGCTGGGAGGCGGGGAAAAGAGGAGGGGCAAGGTGGATGAGTGTGAGCAATATTTGATTGCTGCGGAGACCGGGTCTGGAAAAACATTATCGTATTTGATACCGATAATTAATGCGATTAAGATAGCAGAAGCTAATGATGAGTCTGTGGCTGCTTATGAAAAGTACCTAAAGGAGGATAAAATAAGACGGAATGATTTCTCACTAGACTCGCCGCCTTTATCGAACATGCCTCATCCTACTACTGGACGACCAAGGGCTATTATACTAGTTCCTACCTCGGAATTGGTAACACAGGTGGGAATACTCGTGAAAGCATTTTCACATACTGTTAAGTTCAAATCCGCCATGATATCGTCGAATTACACCCCAAAAGTGATACGGAATCGACTTTTCTCCCCCTCTGGAATCGACATCGTCATATCAACTCCACATCTCCTCGCCTCCATCGCCGACTCCGATCCTAACATCCTCTCGCGTGTCACTCACCTCATAATTGACGAAGCGGATTCTCTTCTAGACCGCGGCTTCTCTCCTCTCACATCCGCCATCATTGATCGCACCACCCCTTCTTTAAAACAACTAATCTTCTGTTCGGCCACCATCCCCCGTTCACTAGACTCCTTTTTACGAAAACGCTTCCCTAACATCAACCGCATCGTCACCCCCAATCTGCACGCCATTCCCCGTCGCGTCCAGCTCGGTGTCGTAGACGTCGAACGTGAACCCTATCGCAATAATAAAAATCTCGCTTGTGCAGACACCATCTGGTCTATTGGCAAAGCAGCCGCTGATCACGATGGTCCTGTAAAGGGCGAAATCGACGTAAAACGCATTCTAGTTTTCGTTAACGAGCGGGAGAAAACGCAAGAAGTTGCCGAATATCTTGTGTCAAAGGGTGTTGATGCAATTGCTCTCTCACGGGATACACCCGAACAACGACAAAGCGAAATGCTCGCATCATTTACTTCCTCTTCACGATTATCGGTTCAGAAACCAGCGGAGAATCCGGGCTCGCTGTCGGATAATCAACCTAATTATGTACCGTTTGGAAAAGTGGCGCCGCCAAGTAAAAGACAGCTGCCGAATACGAAGGTACTGGTAACGACGGATTTGGGCAGTAGAGGTATTGATACGGTGGCGGTTAGACATGTGATTTTGTATGATGTGCCGCATTCGACGATTGATTTTATACATAGATTGGGGAGGACGGGAAGAATGGGAAGGAGAGGGAGAGGTGTGGTTTTGTTGGGGAAGGGGGATAGGAGGGATGGTTCGACGAACTGACTGGAGGGGATGTTTGAGGGGAAGGCGTTGATTTAGATGCGGGGAGGGGCTGGGCTTGGGTCAAAAGGAGAGGAATTGTTGTGTATGATATGATATGGTACAACGTGGCATGATATAAAACGGTCAATTGCAGTATATATACTCTAGCAGACAGAAAGAAAGAAAATCAAAATACATTTTACCATCAAGATTAAAATTGTATGAAATGATTTGCATGTTTCGTTAACCAGATTAGGTAGGTACTGCGGTGGTACTGTATATAGTGCAGGGTAAAAATGCGTAGTTAACTTTGAGTCTTTGACACCACACCCAACCCGAGCTTCGGTGTAGATGTGAATGTAAATGCTAAAGATAACAGCTGAAGACATGACACATTGATATGAAGAACGAAACTCCAACAAAATACCATATAAATCAAGCTATCTACGTTGCCGACGTTTGAATCTACAGCGCGGCATCTACACCATACGAACGAAGCTCGAAGAACACTCAATACCATTAATACAATATATGAATGACGAACAGCTTTATCTATTGCTACTATTCAATCAGCTAATTCGAACAGACCAGTCAGTTCGTCGAACCATCCGCTTGCTTCATTGGCAAACTAATGAATATCAAATTGAATTGGAATGTTAGGATAACTCTATTATTAAGTATATTGTGTGCGGTTTAAAGTTGTAATTGACGAGATTGGGCAGAGAGAGAAGAGAAAGCTTTTCGTTTTTGCTGGTTTGTAGATACTGTACTGTATGTAGTAATACGCAATCATAAGGTTGTAATCATTCAAGGAGAAGTAAACTAACTATTAGTATTCTCACTATTGATATTCGTACTAATGAGAGTATGTGGTTTCATTCTACGTTAATATATTCCCCTCGTAGTGCCTCAATTAGTTCGAGAGGTAAATAACTAGGTAGAAGTAAAGATAGATAACTACTTAAGTAAGTAGGTCAATGAGTGTGCACGCAGTACATCAGCTCAGCTATGACTGTATGCGTAGTTATGCTAAGTAGTATGGTATTCATTTACACAGTATATACGAATCAAATAAGAAGCATGAATGGTATACGTACTTCAACCATTAGGGCCCAAAACTTGACTTCCATATACCGATACTCAACTACTATAAGAATCCGCCCTCCCATTCCAAGCAAAGCCAAGCAAAATAACCCAAATCCAGCGCACCCTCCAGACCAAATTTAATTCCATACCATCCAATAACTCATCTATTATAAGAATCCGCCCTCCCATTCAAGCAAAGCCAAGCAAAATAACCCAAATCCAGCGCACCCTCCAGACCAAATTCAAATCCATACCACCCAATAAACTCACCAACTAAAACATATATAGCTACTAGTACCTAACTACCTGCTAGTAATACCAATAAGCAAACCCTAATCAGCCACTAAACCCCGAAAATTTCCATTCTCAGCCTTATCTATCCAATTAGTCCAAAACCTTCTTTCCAATAACCAATATTCCTTCTCCTTAAAGAAAACTACTTTCATGTCGCTAAATTAGCACATTTCAATAGACATTGGACATTGGACATCTGCAGACCTATATAATCCCCCGCTTGGATTGAATTCTCTTTCTCTTTTCTTTCCAAAAAAAAAGTACAATCTTCCAATTCCAACCTCCTCCGTGTCGACAACTTGAAGTTCACTTGGAATATCCAATCATATAACACTTATTACCAACCTTTCTTTACAAGAATACCAGTCTCAAACAATCAATCGAATCGAATCGCAAGTAACTAACCTCGAACGTGAAGTATCTCCTCATCAGCTTCTTGATTCTTACCACCGAATTTATTCGTACACCCCTCACCAAGAAGATCAAATCTTCCCTTACGAAAGAAAAATAATACGCCCACCCACTCACCAATCAAAAATGCCAACCCAATACCCCTTCCAAATGGCCATGAGTGTCGAAGGCCTCATATACGAAAGCAAGGTCCAGGAGCCCATGCGAAAGCTCCTTTCCGGATATATCACTTCAAACCACACTTACAAAAATTGTATGATTCCAATCATATACGGAACGACCGATAAATGCGCCCTTCGTCAGTTCATGTGCTGCGCTGGCAATTTCCTTCATGATACCTCTTTATCTCAATGGGAAGTCCCCGCAGCATGGTATGAATTCAAGCGAACTGGTGCCTGGGTCCATGCACCTTTTTATATATTACCATGTGAAGATGAGATTGCTTCTATTTTTCAGGCAGAGGTGTTTGATGTTGTTACTTATCCGCATGACTTTTTATGTCATTGGCTCGAGCAATTACGCAATGTGCGAGCGGTAATCAAGGAGGAACAATTCCTTGAACTGACTCCTGATCAAAAAGCATATTTGAATGAGATACCAACACTCAAGGAGATGTATGAGATTCTGGGAGCTGTGGAAGAATTGGAGTCCAATATGTTCGTTCTTTTGGATAAATTAGAGAGAACTATGTTGGATATCGACGTGATTCTCCTGACTTATGGTTTGAAAGGGATTGCGCACTGCTACAGAATGCTATCTGGCAAAGCGTTGCAGGAAGTTGGAGGGTGGATATCACTTGATGATACTCGCTTCGCTTTCAATATCATGTATAGCGAGCTACTCAAAGGACTTGCTGTAGCGAAAGTCAATCTGCAAGCGATACCGAGTCATCGTCGGAATATTCGCAATTTGATAAATGAGGCGAGCAGGAAGTATTTCGACTCTTGCAAGCCTAAGGAAATTGTCGATTTGCCGGATGAGGTGCTTGGTCGAATTTTTAGCAACATCGGATCAGATGGGGATAAGGCTGTTAGCTCCTGCTTGGATCCCCAGGGTTTCAAAGACATTTCAAATCTGCGACTGACGTGTCGTAAGTTCAACGTCGAAGCTTCACGTCGGCTACCACAGTCAATCCTGGTTGACAGCGACGTGAGATCTTTGGCCCGTTTTCAGGGAATAGCACTTAGTCCTGTCCTCTCGAAAAACATACGAGAAATTAGAGTCCCATTAAGCATGCACACCGGTCACCGCAGCATTTGGCGGTTCGCTAAAATGGGCGCGGATATACTTGAAAAGATGGTCAACGACTTGGAGCTCGAGAAGAAGAGTCGAGAGCGTCTGAACCTACCAAGTCCTCCGCTGACTGAGCGTGAGGTGACTTACGAGATTGATATGTTGATAAATTATTGGGACTCAATTGAGGGCTCTTTCATCTATTCTGAAACATTTGACATCAACGCAAAATCTCCTGATGCCAGGATTCAAAGACTTCGCGATTATTATATTGATAAATTTGAAATATTCGATTTGCATAAACGTCATCTCGAAAGTTTCGATCACAGGGAATCATTGGACGTCGAAGATTTTGCTCCAGCCTTTGCAGAGGCTTTCAAGCAACTGCCCAACGTACCAAAGCTAGTACTCACAGATGATGACTGGAGGTACCGAGAAGAAGGCAAATGGAAGCCGCGACAGTCCAGACTCGACATTCTGTTGAGTGCAGAAGAGTTTGAAAATAGAATGAATAGGAACGATACCTGGAAGAAGTGCATAGAACAAGGTGAAGAACCAGAGTTCCCAGCCCTTTGCATGTATGCAATATTGTCAAGTCTTGGCGAGGTCGGTGTGTCTCTCACTGACCTCACTGTCGCGGTCACGGATCCAAAATTGCTGGGGAATGTATTTTGTGACTACGCCATACCCCAATTAGGAGGACTAAAGAACTTCACCTTCAGATCCCGCATGCCGAGGTTTGAACAGCAACAGCAACATACAAGCGAAGAGCTGAAAGCGATCCAAACCTTTCTCACGCCCATCATCTCTGGCAGGAAACTTGAGAAATTGAGCATCGACCTTGGTCCTGCCAAGAATCCAGAGGGTAGTATAGGGCGCCTGTTATCGCAACAAGATTGGAGCAATCTCACCCATCTCCACATGACAGGAGTTGGTTTCTACTTCAGCGACCTTTGGTGTTTGTTTCAGCGTCTAGGGAAGAACAAGTCCAGCGTGTTGAAGAAGATGCATTCCATCTCTCTTATTGATGGATCCTGGATTGATGCCCTCGAATTAATCCAAAAGTCGTCCGATGAGTCGACGGTATTCGAGTGTCCTCATGGTCAAGAGTACGACACGATTAGTGGGCATTCCGATCGCGACCGTATATTTTTGAGGCAAAAATGTAAGGAGACGCACCGTAGAAATCGGGCTGAGCTATTTGTGCGAGGTTTGATTGAATGGAACCCATTGGTAAAGGAGAAATGGCACCCATTGACGATGGATGATTATGAATCAATGGGCGATGAAGATTTCGTATATCAGCCTGCGTTGTCGAAGACTATTCCAGGGGTACAATAAGTCTAATTCAGAATGGTATTGATTGAAACATGCGGGCTGTTTCTGATATCTGGCATGGTAAAGCGGAAAGAAAAGTTATGGGTTTGAGGGTTTCTGGAAACGGAGGAAGAATAGTTACTACTGAGAAAAGAAATATTTACGAGATTATGATGACGTATAGTAAATAAATATACTGCACGAAATGACGAAAAGGAAGGCGCGTTGGGTACTATGTCAGAATTAGATAGCATTTTATAAGGGCAGCGAAAGAAGGGACGAACTTAGCAAAGAGGAATAGTTCTGTAACAAAATAATAGATTCAAAACCAAAAACATGGAGCCTAGTGACAGCCGCAATCGCATCGCAATTGTCAACGGTGAGATAAGTCAAATGTTAGGTGATTGCACGGCCGTAGCCTGGAAAATTAAATGTGGTATTATTTTGTGAAATATATAGTCGCTCTCCCTCATTCATAACTTGGTCTCGTAAATATCTGGTAAGTGTCATAATTCAGTTAATTGTCATATCCTACTCATTATAAGAATAGCATCATCGCAATGCTCATCAGCCCCACTAGGCTCCCCATTCCTCTATCTAACGAGCTCGCACCAGACTTGGTTTTTTTGGCTGTGCTAGAGCTACCCGTCTTCGTAGCCGTAGCAGATGTGCCACTGTCAGTCATGGTAGGGTTTAACATATCAGGTGGTATGTTCAATATATCAGCCGGTATCCCTGGCTCAGATATATTCACGTAGGTACAAAGATTGTCATACGTATATGGATTGACCGCGTTGGTACCAGTCTGATTATCATACGCCAATCGAATCAGCGTGTCACTTCCAATCTCATACTGTGGGAATCCATAATTCGTCAATCCATTTACAGGATCTTTGGCAAACGCGGCCCATGCTCCGCGCATATATGACCCGATTTCGACTTCTTCCGTAGTCTCAGGAGGATCGTCAATATTCGTGTCGAAAATAAGACCAATTTCGGCCGTGTGAAATGCGCCAGCTCCCGGGTAGATATTTGTATCCGGAAAGTCCCCGAAATATCGATAGCGCCACGTAGGAACACCTTGCTGGAGAGAATAGTTTGCACGAATCCCCGCAGGACATGTAAACTCTTGTGCGTTGAAGTCTGCCCAGAATTCGTCAGGCAGTGTGAAGCCTTGTAGGGCGAACGTCGCCTGGAATAACCCAGCTTCATTGTGGTTACTCCCAAGAAGTAAAGGCTTATTGGTAAAATTCCCAGCAGCTGACCGAGCTGCGTAATTGGGAAATATGATCTCGTCATCAACTGTAGGACCAAAACCTCCAAGTATAGCATTTACGCCGCTGGATGCGTATATACTATTCAGGACCTCGGTAGTATTCTTAGTACGCATACATGCTAGGACACTATCCGCTGAAGACGAACTATCACCACATCCAAGGCTAGCTGTAGAATTGTACCAAGCTGCGGTACTTTCTTCAACTGAATTCGGCAATCCCCAACCTAAAGCTGTCCCAGATTCCAGTATGAATCCATTTGCAATAGGGTCATCCAACCAAGCATAATTATAAAAATCTATAGACGAGGCCCCAGCACTTTGACCAAAAAGTGTTATTCGCAAAGAATCACCGCCGAAGGCTTCTATGTTTTCTCGTACCCATTCCACTGCAAGTCGTTGATCTCGAAGCCCAAGGTTCGCGGGGCTTGCTGGGTCACCAGGAAATCCCAATATACTCAGCCGATAACTGTGTTTTTATCAGCAAAAAGCATGTTTGCTGGAATCTCAGATACTCACTTTATAGATACTACAATTACATCCTCTTGTTCGACTATGTTTTGCCCATTGTACTGTGGGTATGAAGTCCCGCCGCTAATGAATTCTCCCCCATGAAACCAAACCATTACCGCTTTCTTTGTATCGCCGGTCTGCGGTTTTGTCCAGATATTCAAGGTCAAGCAATCTTCGCTTTGTGAGATATTGCTCCCAGTTGTCGCAAAAAGAGCGAAGGCCACCGCAGTAACATTCGATTGATCGACTAATGTTTTGTTGTATGTTGTCGACATTTGTGGACATGTATAACCCTGGGAAAGAACATCAGCAACCATGGAATTGTGAATATTCCGGAAAATCTCACTTACCCATGATGTGCCATTGATTGTCGATGTGCCATTATATGCGACTGGGGCAGCAAATCTCAAATCCCCTATTGGTGGTTGTGCGAATGGGATGCCTAGGTACTCCGATACATCTGTCTGACTAGAAGCAGCATGTCCATCGACTGGTCCGCTGCTAGTTTGCACTGTTTGCCCAATAGTCCAATTCGATTGACGAGCATCCAGAGGGTTAAAAGCCAAAGCAGAAGTCGCAAGCGCGAATAGCAATAACCTCATAACGCAGACCTGGTAGATGGTATGGAAAATTCAGGCGCAATGGAAGAAGAAAACAGTAAAGCAACTCCAATGCTCAGCAGCCGTCGTTGACGAAAGGGAAAGAAGGAAAGTGCTAGAAGGCACACATCTATATCCGATATGTTATACTTGGAGTACAGCGGATAAGGGAATGGGGGGCTGGAGAAAAGGGAGAAGAAGGAAGAGAAAGAACTATGCCGCAAAGATATAGTGTATTGTTAACAAAAGTCATTCATAATTCCTCGTATAGTGAACCTATATGAGGAACTTGGATTGGAGCGGAGAAGCAAACGAGAGGCTGGAAAAGAGGGAGAAGAGGAAAGGAAATAATTAAGCTGAAAATATATAGTGGATTGTAAACAAGTAAATTCTCCGATAGTGAATGCAACCGGTGAATACACTACCATTAACAAAACGGCAAGCTAGGGAGACAGGCTCCAAGCTTCAATCATTATTGGTGAATCGTTGTGTTCAAACTACACAGCCGGTGAACGACAAAAGGAACTGATAGCCGGTGCATAGTACACAAATGGGTGCCCTACCGCGAGCATAACTGTTTTAAAACTGGTTCCTCGCAACTCACTATAATATGCTTCATTATTACTATTCTGAACGCACTGCCAGCGTTCCTAAGTAAGTAGAACCATGCCGTTATCAAATTGTAACGGGTATAACTCAACGTCATACGAAAGATGACGGTAACGTTTTGTATATGCAAGGAAGATAGATGGATGGTTGAATGGTGTGGAAGTTGGTGTGGTAAATGAAAAGCCATTGCGGGAGGTTGTACCTGAGTTGAAGTTGGTGGATCCTCTAGCTTCTCCACAAATTATTTAGCACAGGTACGGGAACGGTATAAATTCCCTAGTACGGAAACTACAGGAAGCGGTTCGGACCAAATGTGCAGCAAATATCTCTGGGCCCGAGGTAAAATCTCACCAATTAATTTTCTGCTTATTGTTGTAGTCGTCGTCGTCGTCGTCAACGTTGTTGTTGTCGTTGTTGTCAAGCATCTGACACATATATATATATTCCGAATAGTTCTATAGAGCTATCGATCAATCGTTATGCCGGTACTCATAAGGTACACATATGAGATATGCAATTAATTCAACAGATGGCTCTCGTTTCTTCACACCCAGCCTCAATCCACCTTCTTCCAATGCAGTTTATTATGCCAGCTCGATTTTAAAACGTCCACATTTACATCACCAATTTAATGCATCTCACGTCCACTTTCCTGACGACATCGAAGATTCCCTGCACCAAAATCTTTAACAAACCCCTGTCTTAACAACAATGCAAATGGCTCTTTGATGGCAGTTCTTTTCCGAAACATTTTATTTCGCGAGTATAATATATATATATGGTATATCTACAATAAAGGGAAGTGGTAACCCCACAAGTTATTCTATCCAGCAATACGATTGCTTCGGAAAAATCCGCGAATGCAGTACTTGGAAAGGGGGTTTGAAGCAAAACAGCACACAATATATCATAAACAGTGGAAGCCAGCATTCGAAATAGAAGAGCCAAGCTACTCAGATAAAGGGTTGTAAGGCTCTAAATAGAAACAGAAGCCAAAGAACTCGTGGTGCTATTGTTCTCACCACGAGAATAATCAAAACGTAAGGTTACCCATGCAAAGATAATCTGCCTACTGCATACCGGCCGAAGCTTAAGTTTAGCTTTATTTTTGACGTGCAGCAAAGTTCCTTGGCTGCAGTCACTATAGTACCTATATCGAATAGATAAAGAGGGGAAAATGCTATAACTAGTGTTAACTTGTCTACATTTCCCCTCATCAATTTGGAACGGTCACCAAACATAATCAACGTTAGACACCACATATTGCAAGTTACAGTTCACCATCCATCGACGGTTGCGAAATCCAAAGAGTAAAGAGTCTATGGTTTGAACTAATTAATCAATGCACGGTTAATTATGATTCCGAGCCAGACTAGTATTACGAAACACCTAAACACGATATGTGAAAAGCTCATAACGCCACATCGACTTCACAGCGGATATCAGGGCCAATAACAGAGGCAATGACAGAGGCAATAACAATAATAGGCGATATCAGAGATCATATCAGAGGCAAATATCTGAGAGAGAGTTTGAATCAGCCACAGAAAACAAGATGCCCGGATAAGTTAATCTTTTTGGGAGTTATAAGTCTCGCGATCGAATATAAGTATGTAGTGCCAACATCTGAGATCTGGTACATTGGGAGTATGATCTCCGATATCCTATCTAGTTTAGATCGGAACATAAAATTGAAACCAGCTACCCACCACCTGATGTTGAAGAAGTTTAAAGCTACCACCTGGTGTTGAAGAAGTTTAACTGTTTGTATTCAGATGTGCACGGATTTTCGTCTGATACATACTACTCCAGGACTATGAAGATCGGAGATATAGAAGGTAATAACCGTCCAAATCGATGAGTCCAGATGAGTCGATATCCAAAAACACCTCTATGCATGATTGAAAGTATTGCACTCGATAATCTCAGCTTCTCGAGATCATTGTCGAGCTTGAAATAAGAATAATGAAAAGAGAATAGCTGGTCCGCATTCAACGAACCGAAGTCTATTCAAGTTTGCATGGCATTAATTCATTTATATATATATCTCTCTCTCAACCTACCAAACTAAAACAAATAAGGAATAATATCACAATCCTCCTTCGTATCAAAACTTTCAAACTTTCCTTGCAATCTCCCCCCTTCCATATTTATCCTATCTTTCTTATTAACACTCGTATTCTTCTCCAACATCTTACATTTCCAACCCCCAAGATCCTTTTCTTCATTAACCAATACCCCGATTGGTGGCTGCACCATATGTTGCATTGGCACAATCAAATACTGTGAAGGAAGTGAAGAATAAGAACCGATTACAATCTTTCCCATTTCACCTTTTTCCTTTTCCTTCTCTTTCTCTTTCTTCACAATTTCCTTCCCCTTCGTTACACCCCCCGCCGGGAAATAATACACATTCCTCGACTCCGCCGACCTTGGAAGATAAATCGGATTTTGCGTATAACAAATCGGCGTCGCAGTAGCTCCCTCACACGGTTTGAACAATGGGATTTGTATAACATCTAACTGCGTTCCTCTAGTTACCAAATATAATTCTTTCGGCGTCCATGTTAACGTGTATGGTAATCGACTAATACTTATCGAAGAGCTTTCTCCCAAAGGAATCGTAGTTCTATACACCAATTTTGGGGGTGTCCTCGCCGTTTTCCGCACAGATAATCGGTGAGTGGTAACTTGCAAGCTGAGAAGCATTTGCTTAGCGTCTTCAGTAGGTTGTCCCTCAAGCGCGGCGAAATGAATAAATTCCCCACAAGTGGAAAAACGCGGTTTGATGAAAATATGACATGATTCATAAGCAGAACAACAAAGCTCTCGTGTGAAATACGTATTGTTTTCGAAATCCGCAAATAAGACTTGTCCATTGCCTAATGCCCATACGAGCATATTTTTCGAGGGGTGAAAAGCAGGCGGGGAATGAAATACACGACCTGTTACGCGCTGTGAGAAATGGAATATGGGTTCAGAATCACCGGTCGTCGTGTTGAATATGCGAATTGAGACACGAGAGGTGTTGGCACCGTTCGCGGCACCTTTTTTGCCGAGGATTAGATTTTCGAGTTGGTAGGCTTCGTCGTTATCGATGTAGCTGGCTTCTTCTTCGCTATCTTCCGAATTACTGTAGTAGCTTTGTGAATAGTGACTCTCGACAGAAGCTGCATCATCTTGACCCTCGATGAGGGCTCTCTTTAAGGCGTACCCTGGTTCCCCGGATAGCAGCTTTTCGATATCGGCTTCCGAACCAAATGGGTCTTCTATTTCCTCTTCCGATTCGTCAAATTCATCAGATATGTTACCATCCGAGACATCGACCACCTCTTCATCGCCCAAATATGCATCCGGGTGTTCAAAATCGCTAACGTCTTCGTTGAGGTCGTCAATGTCAAGTCTTTCATTACCCCAGTCATTCCACTGATCATTGTCATCTAATTCTTCTGATTCTGCGATCGTCGATCCCTCACTCCAATCCGACTTGGCTGAATTTCCATCCGAGCTAGCATCGGAAACTTCAAGTTCGTCGAAGTCCTCTACCGTTTCAGTTGTCAACTCCTGGAATTTTGAATATTCAAGATCCTCTTCTTTCTCTATTAGAAGCGATGAGGCGGAAGAACTCCTCGATGTAACACTGCTTGAGCTGGACTGCGTTCCTGTTTTGGTGGTGGTTGTTGGTGCAGTAGAAGATTTGGCATTATCGTCATTTGCTTCTATTGTCTTTTGTTTTTCTTCTGCTATCCTTTGAACCAGCCCAAAAAGGTATGCACCATAATCCGGTATGTCATCAAATATCTCTCCATGTGGGCCTGTAACGAGGTCCTCCTTCGATATGCTCTTCCTTGTTGCGAGAGCTATGTACGGGCCAGCGTTCGCCATATATTCAAAGTACGCCGCATCCTCAGCTGCTCTCTTAATGGGAACATACTCATCATTCTTTTTTGCGAATATCTGTGATCCTATCCGCAAGTATTGTAGGTCACTCGTTAATGAAACAGGAATTGGCCGCCCAAGGGCTGTACTGGAAGTCGGGTGGTCATAGAGCGAGAAATCCGAACGAGATGCCTTAAGCTTTTGCGATTTTTTAAGTTTCGGACGTCGATTACCAAGTGTCCATTGCTGACAAGTAAATTCAAGCTCTTCCGAGCTACTTCGACTATCCTTTCATCAGTGTCTCGAAACGGCAAAAGATATTAATTGGAAAGCTTACAGGTTCTCTAATTTTAGAACTACCAGATTCTGACCCAAAGAGTCAATGCCATCATAAAATCGGCGGGGTGGCTCTGAATTGTTGCTGCTTTGTTCGGACTCCTGGAAAGCGAAATTCTTATACCTACTTGGCCCCTTGTTCAAAAAGTTTTGTGGTCCTAGAGAGCTCCAAAAGCATCGATCAATCTCTCCAGGGTAATTTCCTGTGAATTTTGTAACTTGGTCCAGGACATGACCCCACTCACCGACGAAGTTGGAGTATTTTGTAACGAGATCTTGATCACAATGGCCTTGGAGCCATGCTGGGAAGACACGTCTGATATGGGGTCCAGCCCACTCCTTGTTAGCATCGAGCCAGAATTGAAATTGACCTGTCAATAAATCAGCAATTATCGCGGAAAGAAAGAGGAATAATTTTGCAACATTACCCCCAATGAACAAGCTTTGGATTTGCAAGCAAGTATAGAACTGCGTAGATTGTATGAAACTTTTCACCCTAGTGCATAATTCGTCTGTGTAAGTTACGTTGTCCAGATGTTTATCCCAGTATTTCGCAGCATAAGAAAGAAGATGATGTTCCATTACATCTTCACCCTTGTAGTCCTTGAAAGTATCCTCAGATTTGCTCAGCAGTCGTTGATATCGCGGCTGCCATAGATATTTCAGACAAACGTTTGCCATGACTTCCTCTGAACACGTTGCTGGTGCTTCTGGGGTGCTTAGGATATGTGGGTTCTTGAGAAGAAAGTTTTGCACCGAGGCGTGGGTAAGAGTGCAAGTCGAAACTGTGCCATGTGGTCCCTCGACATCTAATATTTGTACCAAAGGCTCGCACAAACTCAATACCACGCCTTTGAAAAGTCTATGTGACCTATCAACGTTCTCGCAATCGTGCGTTTCTAGGACGGCGATGGATTCGCATAGCTCGTCAAGACGTAGCGGACGCTTCGCGTAGACAATACAAGCAAGGAGCTTTCTGGGTAAGAATCGTCAATTGTGTTGTGTTTGGCATTAAGACTCAATTCCCAAACCTACGAGACAAATATCCGTTGTGATTCTTCGATGCCTTCAATCTTCTTTTGGTAATATTTCTCATAATCCTTTGGCAGCCCTTCAGCCACCTGCGTATGCACAGCGGAAAGGGTCTTTGCACTTGATATGGAATCCAGCATCAGAGATGCCCATAAGAAGCAGCCATCGGCTTTCTGACGGAGATCTTGTAGAATTACATTCTGGTATCCTACATCCAGGTCCAATTTATCAAGTTTCATGATAGATGCCGATAGATATGATTCAATATCTGAACTGTTTGTGTCTTTCGATATCTCGATCACTGAATACTTTTCCATTTGCGGTTGCAGATCGGTTCGATCCTGACTACTACACCATAAATGTAAATTGTATGATTTTCCTGTAGCGATTTCTGTGAAAAATTGCAAGACATCGCTCATAGCTTCCCATCGAGGCCCGTTAGCATCGCATTCTTCGTCGAGTCCGTCCATAAATAGATACGTCGTAGGAAGCTCGCTCAAAAGCATGCAAATGAGTGTCTTTACGTCTTTGGTCAAAGCTGCAGTGGTCGAATGTTGCGTGAATGCGTGGATGTCCGCCGGAATATCCTCAAGATGTGACCAGACACGATTTAGCAACTGCTCAGCCACAGAAAGATATACTTGGAGGGACGAGAATACTTCGTCAAAAGTATAGTACTGATATACACAATATGACGAGGACGCATTACTCTCTGACAATTCATCAATTGTATATGCACAGAGCACAGATTTGCCAACCCCTGGAGCTGCTTTTACCCACTGAAGAATCCGAAAGTCAGCTAAGTTGCCACAGAAGGTCATAAACCGCCCTTGAACACAGTAAATTCGGTAATTCAATCTCCCAGAAGAGATCCTCGAATTTATCAGATGGCCTTGTACATCGTCGTAGTGCAAATGGAGCAGATAGGAAATATTTAATTACCAGCATAGTAGAATCTCCTTCTGTATCCACCCAGTCAATGTAAGCCGGATGCTTCGAGAGCCACGAGGAAGTTTCAGGGCTATGGCGCTTCAAGTATTGATCTTGGTGACGAAAATTACTGTCGTTCAGTGATGCTCGCCCACGAAGCCACTTTCTCACATCCTTTTGTCGTTCACCTACAATTGTCAGATTTTCCAGGAGCAAGTTTTTGGGAACGTTTCATACTCTTCATCTTTGATTTAAGTTCCTCTCGTTGCTCTTGAATGAACGTATTTTGTTGTACACGAGATAGACCTGCCAGTCGCCTTTCCTCGGTAGCATCCTCACGCTCATTTTTATGGAGGCGTTCTTGTACTGCCGGCACCAGCCTACTGATCCTGTTAGCATTAGTCTCAATATCTTTTATGATACCATCAAGTTTGGAGGTGCTGAAGGATGCGAATGCTCTTCCCATTCGATTTGTAACTAAAACTGGTCAGCTATATTTGATAGAAGTGCCGATCGAAGAACCAACTGCATCGATGGCATTCTTTATCCACCCGAACCCAGAACCGAATAATGTCTATATACGACATTTGTAACAGCACTTGCATTGTCTTCGACTGCCCGAACAGCTCTTCAAACTCTGTGAGAGCTTCTAGTTGCAGTGTAATTTCATCCAGCTGACTCTTTATATCGTCATAAAGATTAAGATACCGTTTCGAGGTATCAATGACGACTTTCAAGCATCCCCAAATAATTGCAGTAGGCATAGGATCCGCGTTACCTAAACTCGGTGAGCATCAATAACTACAAACCAGAGGTGAATATTTACATAAAGTATCAACGACGGCCGAATAGTCATCGAGGACTCTGACCACTGGCCTTAGTATTTTCCTGACATTTCGCGTGGCTGTTGAGTTTGTTGCATCCTTTTCGAGTTTCTTTATGGTCTCATTTACATCATCTTTACTTAGAAGTTTTTGAGACTTCTGCAAATCTGCAATGAACTGGGGAGTCTTGCTTTTCTTCCCTTTCCGTTTGACATATTCATCAAGTGCTACTTGGAAGATCGAAGGCTCTTTCGTCTTAGCCGGCCCAAATGACCTACATATATTAGTATATATTTTTTCGTTCCCTGAACTAGATGCGATAATTACACTGTTTTCTGGGGAGGCATCTTCTCATACGGATTTCGAGATGATAGACTTTTGTGAACAAGCCGTAAGTAGTAATAGCAAGCACAGAATGTACTGGCTGTTAGGCTTATTTCATATCGTCCACATCTGGGACAGATGGCAACCGGATAGAAATGGAAAAGAAAACAGATTACGAATAGCAATGCAAGCTGAGTTTCACTAGACAAATGCTTACAAGGTCTAATTATTCTTGTATCGAATCATAAAAAAGATAGAAACAGGGGATCGTACAAGTGCTGACATTGTCAACCAGTGCGGAGGAGTATTACCAAGGTGGGGTGATACTACTGTATGTGATGGAGAAGCACGGGCAGACTGTTGTGCAAACCTGTTCGCAATGCCCCCTCAAATAATGGGTCTTGAGGCTCTTCGGTGGATTAGGACTCAGCACAGGATCATTAGTCTAGACTGTTACTCAAATTTCTCCCTCCCTCCCGTACCGGACTGCCAGTGAATACTGTATTGTAGCTCAATCTGATACAACATAAGAATATAAAGAAAGGAATTCTGGTTTGAAAGAAACACCGATACCAATAGAATTCATCCTTCAAGCAGTACCTAATATAATCCTGATGCAATTCCTAGAGAAAGGAGAGGAGGAGAAGAACAAGCTGTTCGTAATCAGCGGGCTGGTTTTCTTTGTAATTGGCGGGCCGCAACTCTAATTATAACCTTACAGTACTTAATAAAAAATTGTTCAACCCATCTCACCCCACCCTTGCAACCCAATCATTACCTAGGAAAATTATACATATATTACCTATCTAGGTAAATATATTCTCAAAACAATACATGAAGTACAGGTTGAAGTACGGGAGTACAGGTATTATTGTATCACAAGCATTGTCTGGAATTAATTATGATTGTACTGTGTCCTAGGACTAGGTCAGCCTCTCGTCGCCCCCACTGATAGGTAGTATTCCTTGTAGAGCTGGAATTGCTCAATTTGCCTACCTACCTAGTATTCCGACAGTAAGTGGTCAAATTCTTTTTCCTGTTACTTTTCTTACTGCTTTCCTTCTCTCTCGCAGGGAATACTTTTTTGCTCTTTTCTCAATCTTATTTGTGGTTTAACTTGTTCAATCCGTATTTCTGCTACTACGTATATACTTCCAAGAGCTACCGTTCTTGCGTCTACCCTATACTTTACACCACGACGTTCTACCAACCATGGCATCGTCAGCGACAACAGCTCCTTCCGATATGTCGGCAGAACCAGTGGTGGGTATCAGACGTGTGCAGACAGAGCTAGGAAATAAAGCGCAGAGATTGCTACGCGTTGATCAAATGTGAGTTCAAAATTGGCCATATTCTACCATACTTGCATACTGATTCTTTTGCGACATAGTTATAGCAGGTAATACCCCAAATAGCTGATATGTCGACCACTGCCAACATCTGCTCAGAAAAGATCGACAAGTACATTTTGTGAAGACTGCGAAATCGACCGTAAAGCCCGATCGCTTTGGCAAGACCGCACTCGTAGTCCGTCGCATCATTAGCAAACAAGGCAAGCCGTATCTGGATTGGAAGATACTAGATAAGACATCTAATTGGGATCATCAGGAATGCTGCACAGGACGGAGATTGACATCAAATCAATATGGCTAAAAGATATTCTCCTTGAGATCTTCTCTGGGGTAGAGGGACTAGACCTTAATAAAACACCCCCCATGGTTTGCGGACTCACTTTATTCTCCTCCAAGCTTAGCTAATGCCTTCAGGCATCTCCAGTGTTACTCTTCCATGCTAAAGACCAGCTTCTTTCACGCAAAGCAGAAGAGAAAACCAAAAAAGAGCCGAACCAGGATCTGATCAATGACATTGGCACGGCTTTGAGGTATATTGCAGAAGATTTTGGTAGTCAGATCGAAAGCCTGGAATCATTACTCACAATTGGCGAAATTACGTTCGATCTTCTCTGGGCAATATTTCCGCAGAAGACGCTAGTGCTCGCCCCGAATCACGGCCTCATAAACCAAACTCAAGTCTTGATTTTGACTAGTGCAGAGTATGGGGAAAACCAGAATAGGACGAGATTTTTTGATATCCAGGGGCGCATTATTACTCACGATGGCGAAGATTTTGGTTATGGCCCACTTAACGTTAAAATTGACGAATATGATGGAGCAAAGTCAGTAAAGACTTTGAGTGCCTATCCTTTCCAATATAGTCAGGATCCTGAATCAGTTCGCCATGATTTAATCACAAGAGGCAAGAAATATATGTCCTTGATACTTCAAGAACATGTCTGCCAGGAGTATACCTATAATTTTGGTGTCCAAGAAGTTGAACTGCCAAATGGAACGACGAAGACTCAAAAATGTTCAGTTCGTCATGGCTGTCCTCATCGAGACTCTTGCTAACAACCTACTAGTTCCGAGGGCGCGTCATGGTCGACCCAGAGGCATATCAAAGTACTGTCGAGCCAAGTGGACTCAACAATCCCCCAGTATACCCAGCGAATTGGATTACTGGAGATAGTAGGAAGCTAAATGATGATCAATTACTGATATGTGCATACTGGATCAACGGATTTAGTCTATCTCATAAATCGTGGGGACAGTTTGCTGTCTCCGGCCTCACGGATATTGTGTGGAATGAAGACGCTTTTACAAAATTGGTCATTGATGAGACCCGACGAAAGCTTATTCATGCCTTGGTGAGATCTCATCGGCAAGATGATGCGGCCTTCGACGATATCATAGAAAACAAGGGTAAAGGTTTGGTTGGGTTACTGAGTGGCAGTCCGGGTGTAGGTAAAACACTTACTGCTGAAGCTGTTGCCGAGGTTACTTGTCGTCCTTTATATCAAGTCAGCACCGGAGAACTCGGTATCGATGCCGATGTTGTCGACAAACGTCTTGGTACTATCCTGGAGATTTCTCGGAGGTGGGGTTGCGTTTTGCTCATCGATGAAGCCGATGTGTTTCTTGCAACTCGTGGGGTCGATCTTGCGCGTGATACTCTCGTTAGCATATTCTTACGTAGACTTGAGTTCGTATTTTCCAGCCTCCTCAATTGCCTTGGATTATTATATTAACTATCGCAGGTACTTCCGAGGAGTTTTGATACTCACGACAAACAGACGGTCTGAAATCGATCCAGCTTTCCAGAGTCGTATTCATTTCTCATTGCATTATCCTGATCTCACAGAAAGTAGCCGCATGCTCGTATGGAAGAATTTCTTCGATACAGTCGCAAAGAAAACGGGGAGTACTGTTCTTCCCCAAAGTGACATTGAAAAGCTCGCCAGATTGGAATTGAATGGAAGACAGGTTCGTACTCTCGACTTATTTTCAATCGCATCTGTATGGGGCTCCTCAATGCGAGGATACCGCCGATTGTTGAATACGCATATTTCGTTCTCAAAGCTAACTTCGACAACAGATCAAAAACGCAGTCTCTTGTGCGGTATCGCTTGCCAGGGAAGAAAATACACCAGTTACGGTTGAACATATTGAGATGATCATAGGTATCATTAATCTATCATAGGGCTTTAACAACTTTCGGTGAAGGAGGGTAAACTCTTTTGAGATGTTGATAAATAGAATTTAGGATACATACCTGCATTACAGATAGTTGATCTCGCACATATATACACCAATACAAATCGATTTCTCTATCAATTTCCATCATAATTTTTCAAGCACCTATAATTGATTTTCCAAATGATTGATTTCGCGAAAGATACTTCAACTAATATAGCTACATGGCTGGTACTTTTAAGAAGGAAGCAATTTATCCTTTGGGGTTTCTAGTTCATTGGTTACATAATTGTATCTCATGTTCACAAGTAGACAAGGCGGCTTTTGTAATACTGCATATCACTTATGTATTTCTGAATGAATCATTGTAGATTTTGCTATCATACAGTCATTTCTTTGGAAAATTGCGAAAATTCATGCTATTTTATTTATTCCTCCCATCGAAAGAAAAAGTATGCATGCATAAAATGGATTTCATATCCACTCATCTGTCCATTCTATGCTATGCTGTGTACCATGTTCAGATCTACTCGCCATACAGAGTAATTCGAGTTGATATTCATCGACTTGCCCCAAAAAACCCTGTGTGCCACTCCTGCACATTTTCTCCCGCACCCCATCCACCCTTCACTTAAAAATCGATATCCGTTACCATCAAGTATAGTGCGATTTTCAAAACCCCGAGCATGATCACCGAAGCAATAACTATCTTGGTCCCTTCAGACAGAGTACCGAAAGCGGAGATGTCGAGGAGGTATTTTGAGAGGAGGAAAATGCAGAGGAAGATTAATGGAATGATGATGAAGAGGCTGTGGTATAGGTAGTATTGAAAATCTTTGACGATTACTAACGTGGTGGGTTCGATGGGTGTATGGGTGAGGGGTTGCTTGGTGTCGGAATACGAATGGGATTGGGAAAGTGCTTGTTTCTCCAGATCGACGTCGAAGGTGCTTGGAGTGTTCGTGCTGGTCGGTGTAGGAGCAGACGAGGAGACGGTGCTCTCAGCAGCCATAGTGTCGTATGCGGAATCGGAAAGCATCTGATTCTCGAGATCGACATCGGTATCGGTATTATCGTTGGTGCTGGTGGAGTTGAGAGCAGATGATAAGATAGCTTGCTTAGCAGCGATCTTATCAATCTTAGCATCTATCTCAGCACAGAGAAGTTTCGCACGCTGAAGAATTGCACGGGGACTTTGATCGACATATTCCTCTGTGTCGGTTGAAGTGTTGGTGTTGATGGGGAAGGGAGCAGGTGGTGAGATGGCGCTCTTGGCAGCGATCTTAGCGGCTTGCTCAGCGGCTTTCTCGACAGATGTTGGAACATACATGTCAGCAGGGAAGAGACTGGAGAGATCGGGGAGATTGAGAGTCATGTAATTCCTCCTGTCGATTGCGTTGCTGGCGCTGGTGATGGTGTACTGGCTGGTACATTCGGGGATATTTAATCTCCAGTAGTTTCTAATGTCATCGCGGGCCAAGGCATTGTAGGCCGAGGCATTGCGGGCTACCAATTCTAAATGATGTCTCTTGTGGGATTCGATCTCCATGTCTTGCACTTCTTCTAAGCTTTGAACGACTTCCATGTTTGGAAGTACGTTCATTTTTTGAACTGTGAGCTGGCTTTCGATTGGGAGAGTGCTGGAAGACATCTTGATTGTGGGTAGATTTGTTGTCTGGTTCTTATTAGGTTTTGATTTTTGTTGGTGGATTGTGTGTAGATTTAGATGAAAGGAAAGAAATAGTAAGGTAAGAGGAGGAATACTTACTTGTGGAAAGAAATGGTATTTATGAACTGTATTACTGAAAGTGGTTTGGGTTGAGATTAAGAGTGTCAATCTGTAGACTCGAAGATTTGGAGTTTTGAAGATTTTGGTTTGTATGTTGTAAAAAGAAAGAGGAACTTCGGGGAACAAGAGGATCCTTTTATAGACAGGTCGATGGCAGATGTGTACAGCAGCTTAGATTGTTAGTGGCAATTACATGTTTCATCTAATTCAATTTTCTTTATTCATTTATATATAAGTGCGGGGTAATGGGAGATAATGGGGCGATGCTGAAGAGGTAATCTTAATGATGGCTGATATGCAATGGTTGTTCAGTGAATAGAGTACAGTATGTCTTTCCACTTTCCTTATTATTCCGGTAGTCTGGTATGGACTTTTATTGGTAAGGCATCAAATAGTACAGTAAAGATATGGCACAAGGCTTCCGACTTTCATCTCAAGTATAATGTCCTGTGGTTGGTCACCAGATAGGGTATTTCATATGATATGGTGAATTACAACGTATGGTAAGATAGATATTACCAAACCTTTCTGCTTTTACATGAGATAAGTGGTACTGCAGTACAGGAATGTATTGAGTCAATGGTAAGATTGAACGTTGCTGGCCTCTAGTATGTGTGGACTTTACTAACACAAAATTGAGGATGCAGAAAGTAAATACTGCATTTCAAAATCAATGGCATTCTGATTTCTTACCTTACATTTATATACTACTGGCCTATTTGATCTATTGAAGAATTTTGAATGAATCGAATATTAATATAAAGAAAAGAAGGAAGTGGGATAGTGGAGGAGGATGTAGGATGGGCTTGTCCTTGTTCTTGTTTTTCCTCATGGATCAATCCACCGTACCAGCACATTACTGCAAGTAGGCTTAAGAAAGAAAGGCAGGCAGCCTGACAGCAGTCTCCAATTCAAATTCTTTTTCTGTTCCCATGGCTGAGCTGCAAGAATGTCAAAAGAAACCACTAATATTTTCAATTCAAACAAAACGCAAAACGAAGTGATGAAGAGGTGAAGAAATGTGAAGGTGAAAGAAATTTCTCATTCTGAGGGGGGGGGTTTATACTCGCACTAAGGAAGCTAAATTTCAAGTCCTCGTTGCAAAAGGAAGGAACCCACTCACCACCTGCCTTGACAAATGGGGTTCCCCCCCCTTCCTTCCCTCTTCGTAGTGCCCCATAACTTTGCCTACCTTGACTGTTGATGGGATTCCATAACTTCACTGATGTACCAATTGGAACACGTATTAGAAATTGCTGGTACTGTAGTGACCCCAATTGAGAGTCTACTACCTTGATTATTCCATCCAAATTTTTATATCTCCAACTTCCTGTCTTTTCATTTCCCCAAGCTACAAAATCAGTACTTGATTTTGATAAAGTGAAGCCATCAAGTGAGGATGTTTTGATTCTTACCTCGAAGTATTTCGGGTGGAAAGGTTATTTGCTGCCAAGTCATAAACTTCAAGGAATGGCAATAGCGTTTCTGTACGCACTGTTGGAAATTTTTGCATCATGAGGTCAAATCTGGAAGCAGCAAATGACATTCGTGAGAGTTCGACTTTGGAATTGGAAGGTAAATTTTGTAATGTACAGTATTACCAAATCAATTGAAATCATCTCGAAAAGAGGAGAGAAAGTTCATGTCTTGAATTGTGAGGCTGGGTACAATAGCTGCCATTTGAATCAATGAAGATACGTTTCAACCAACTAAGTCAATGAATGTGAGTTTGACGTACTCTTCAAAAATACTGGTAATGTGAAGAAAACTGAGTAATAAGATATGATAAATATGAAAAACGTAATATTTTAAGAAAGCTTTTCCTCGATCAACTATTCCGCGTTCTCATAGAATAACAAATCGTTCTGCATGTTTTATACAATATATAAGAAATCCCTACTCCCGATTTCCTATATCCATTGATATCTATAAACCAAATTCCCCCGCTCCAACCCTCATACTCCAATCCACAAACTTGACCAAAGAATTCAATCAATCAAAACTCCGGAGTCAATATGAACTCCCTTTGTAACCCCCCAACATTCACTCCATTAACCAATCAATCAATATAAACCAGAAAAACATCATCTTTTGCGATCCTCTTCTCCCTCCCCACCAACTTTGCCAACTTTCTCGCATGCATAAAGGTATACATCCCAAAACAAACAATAATGTACACCAGTAGCGCCACGACTCTTACCACCCAGACACCAATATTGATATCTTTGTAAGTAATTTCCCGGGTATCGCAACTACTGATTAAACCATCAGCGACCTCAAACCCCTGCCAGGTCTTCGTAGGAACCATCTTGTGTGTTGGAATTGAGACAGTGAAGTTAAAATGGATGTCCATAAGAGTTAGGACGTGAAAGATGGGGTAGAGGAGCATGGGTGTGAGAATGCTGGGAAGGAGGAAGATGAATATTGGGAGGAAGATGCGAGAGAAAAATGATTTCTTCTTCGTTGCACTTTCTTCCGCGCATTTCACCAACTTTTCAGCATCACCGTCATGACCTATAGGTGTAGAGGGTGATGTAGAAGACTCCACATTCTCCTGATTCGACTTTGCTCCATTGTCCGTATCATGAATCCTGTATAAACGGAGAGGTGTCGTGGGTGGTGAAGGGTTCTTCGAGATTGCGACCTGAGGAAGGATTAAGGATTTTAGCTTTGCGTCGCGGAATCGAGAAGGTGAAGATTTGGACGTGCTTGGCGTGCTGGGTGTGAAAGGTGTACTAGGGGTGCTAGGCATGCTAGTAGTATCGCCGGAAGTAGCTTCCTCTTGCACCTCAGTGATGATACCAGCATGATCGAATTTGTTTAATTCCTCGTCGATTATGCCGGCAACGTCAACTTCTGGGCCGTCTTCTTCCGTTGATGTGGTTGTACTTGCAATGCCGATTTGCCCTCCCTTCTCGACCGTATTGCTAGCTATGTCAACTTCTTCCATGGTTTCATTGACCTTGTCGGCAATACCGATCTCCTCATCCATTTCATCAGACGTGCTAGTGATGGCAGCCTCCTCATCACTGCTTTCTTTCTCCATCTCAACATTCTCGCTCTCAATATCAACATCTTCCTTATCCTCGGTGGCTGTGTCCGCGACCATAGCCGCGAAATCCATATCATCAACTATGCTTTCACTAGCACTAGCATCAAGATCCTCCTTCTCAGAGGCCATCTCACAACCACCTTCGCCACCAGGAACTTCACTTTCATTTGTTTCGAAACTTGTCTCGGAATAACAAGCATCAAAGTCCTCAAGTTCCCTTTCTACCTGCTCTTCGGTAGGTGTGGTTATGAGCCCAGTATCAAGCTCAATGCAACTTTCGTCGCCCGAACCAAGGTCTTCTTCCCCCGTCTTTACGACCGTATCAGTAATTGGAGGCTCCTCTTTCTCTTGAATTGTTGCGTTTGCGGGTTCCTCTTCTGTGTTGACACCATCGATGCTGCTTTCATTGGAAGGGACATCATCCAGAGAATGCTTATCCACGCAATCATCATCCACGAAAATACCACCCGCAGAACCATCCTCTGTGTCTACACCGCGCCTAGAGTAATCACCCGTGGGATTACCAACCTTAGGAATAGAAACTTCACCAACATGATCTTCCTCTCTCAAAACCTCACCTACAGAAAGCTTACTAGAAGTCTTCTCCCCAGGAAATTTCCTACCCGTAGAGGCTTTCTTTTCTTTCCTCAACCCACTGGCAGGTTTCTGAACGGGTCGCGTCTCGGCTTTCTGGGGCTTGTAAACTGCCGTATTATATACTGACAGCTTGCGCGGCTCCGATGTGTGTTTGGGGGTATCTATGAGGTAATTAGCTACATTTTCACTTCTAATTAGGAGCAGAGCTAGTGGGACGTACTTGGATGGCCTTTATTGAGCTTGGAAGGAGTCCACTCACGGAGCGAAGTAGTGCTGTTCGGTCTGTTTCCTGGGGGCAAATTTGGCGTGGATTTGAGAGCCGATGGGACTTCCATTGTGTTTCTCTTCTTGGGGTGAGTGGGTTTTGAGTTAGACAATGAAGAGGTCGACCTGGATGTCGATTTCAGGGACGCAGGAGTAGATTTTTCTAAGGCTCTGGATCTACTCTCTTTCGCCGGAGCAGGTGCGCCTTTGGTGAAAGAAGCCTTTGCTGCATTGGAAACCCCCTTCTTTGGCGGAAAGGAAGGTGTCTCTTTCGTTGAAGCTACTGGAGCCCGTGTGTTTTTCTCCGAGGCAGAAGAAGTAAAAGAAACGGATCCTGGGGGGAGTATCTCTTTTGGTGTACTCGGAGAGGCTGTACTTGGGGTGGAAGTAACTCTCTCGACAGCCTGTTTAGCTAACATGGCTGAAGATAAGGGAGTTTTCTGTGATGCATATGGCAATCTCGATATATTCTGTTGCGGGGTCCCCGAAGAAGGGAATTCATCTAGTTGAATGAAAGAATTCTCGATATCTGCTGGTGCCTCCGTAGAGAAAGCTGCATTTCCTGGCAACATACCAGAAGATGAGGCCTTTCCTGCGACTATGACGGATGCCTTGGGCGGAGTAGTCAGAGGTGTCGTAGAACGGGTGATCTCTTTTCGCGGCGTAATGAGAGAAAGCGAGGTCTCCTTCGACAAGGGAACAAGAGATGGGTTCCTATTCCGAGGATTCGAGGAAGAAGATCCACTTCTAGGCAAGTTCGAACCAGAAGAAGAAGGACGCATTTTTGGCAAACCGGAGAACGAAACTCTGTTCGGTGGAGTAGCAGTGTTCATACTCGGAACTGGGAGCTGACTATGGGAGGACATTTTGATGTCGTTGAAATTAAGGTAGATAAATTTCTGTGCGAAAAGTAGAGGGTGTATCACGTATCAAAGTTATCTCGATGATGAACGTATTAAGTATTAAGTTAAAATTTATCAGAGATGGTATTTTATGAAGAGGAAAGAACTTTAAGTAAGATTTCGCGGCGGGCGCAAAAGGAATTGGACCTTTATAGCTGGATGGGAGGGGGTACATTTATTCAGCGTACTAAAGTCTTGTATGGCAAACTATACATCTTACCATACTGAGTACTTCCAAATCCTTGATCTGGTATGGCTGATGTATAAAAACTACAGTAGATGCTGGCGAAACATTTATCTTGCAATACTACGGTGACGATTAAGAAATAAACGTGGATCGAGAAATCACCGTACAAGTGTACCGCGAACACACATTATTGACGTACAGAATGATCGCACCGTAGTTCATGAGCTTTGAAAAAAGAGTTAAAATGTAACGAAATCGCCACACTATAAGAAAAGTCGAAGAATAATCGCCTTTCAATCAGCTAGAACAGTACCATATTATATACTACGGTTGATGTTTGCGCTACATCAATATCACGGGAACTTTGCAGATCATCGGACAACCTGATATTGTTTGGTATGAAGAAAACTGGTATTAATAAAGCTGCTAACAATCGATCAAAACGGGCTATATACGTGCCTGCTATTTCTTTCGGTAATATCATCTACCAAACCATTTCATACCAGTATTCTATCACCAAACCCATTCCTCTTTCAAGCAAACCATCACAGCTCCGCATGTCCACCATCCAGCTTAAACTTGAAAATCTCCCTACCACCAACTCCTACATCAACCTTGAACACCGCTCCCGCAAACTCATCTCCATCCTCTTCACTTCCACCTCCAGCAGTAGTAACCCACAACTCGGTTCCAATAAACACAGGGCAAGTAATACATTTCGTGGGGTACTTTATTTCCCCCACCACTTTTCCCTCCTTCCCCTCAGTACTAATCTTCAATACTCGTCCTTCTCCATAGATAGCTTGCCAGATGTTTCCTTCCGAGTCGAATTTAAACCCGTCCGGCTCACCGTCGCTGCCGAGTTTCCAGTACACTCTTTCGTTGCTGAGGTCACCTGTTGCGATATCGTAATCGTAGGCATACATTTGCCTCTCAGCCGAATGTGTGAAGAACATAGTTTTATGGTCGGCTGACCAGCCGAGTCCATTGGGGATAATGAGCTTTTCGCGGATGGTGTGGCGGGTTAGATCGGCGTTGAAGCGAAACATGGTGCCTTGACGGAACTCCTAATTAATATCGGAGATACGTACCAAAAGTGGGATTGAAAGATGGCATATCTTCCCGAATAAGAAACCTCGAAGTTCTTGCTCCCCTCCAAAAGCAACCGTTTGCTGAAATCTATCGTCAAAGATTCCGACTTCGGTAATCTCGCATGGCAAGATAAAGAATAAATTGAAATCACACACCTTCGCTTTGCGGCTCCCCCACCCAGAAATCATTCATTGTCCCGATCCAAAATCTCCCTGCTGGATCTACAGCTCCATCATTGCTCCTCAATCTCTCATCATTATCCTCAATATCATGAAACCTCTTCAATAACTTCAATTTCCCATCACTTCTCCTCAGAACGTAGATACCCGTTTTCCCACCTACCAATATCCGATCAGTACAGTCTATGCCCTCGATATCGGCAGTCACTCCTACAGGCATATCAAACTGGGTGGTTTTCAAGGACGATGGACCAACACCGAGATCGACCGTATGAAGCTGTTTCTTTTTGATATCGACGAATCGTAGGTGATTGGTGCTCGGCTCATAGAATGGTGCTTCACCAAGAGCACAATGCAGATTTATGTAGGGTTCTGTAACGGTCCATGTCTTAATCGACGACATTTTGGAATATTGCTCTTTCTCAAGATATAGATAATTAAACAAACAAAGTGTGATGATAAAGTTCAAGAATTGCAATCTATCAACTTGGTCACGATTAAGTGATTGCTGGTGGGGCAAATCTTGAAGTTATCCATTGGGCAAGAGCAGTTCGGAACTGGAAAATATTTTGCGCGAGATTTTCAATAATTTTTTTTCGTTAGATTTTGTATTTCACTGTTCAAACATCCTCAAGAGATGGTGAATGTAAACATAAGTATTCCTACATGCTGAGCAGTGTAGTAATGCTTGGTATAGGCGATATTTATCCAATTCCGTTTCTATTGGTAAAAAGTTCTATTGACACGGTGTTTCCGGGCCTTCATCCGAGAAGGTAACCAGTACCGGTGTGATCCCAACGGGTTTGTGGATTCTTGCAAATATCGAGATCTGACAACCACAATGTTCAATCATGATGGTGATGTGAATAGCGATATTCGTTGGTATCTTCCCTTGCATACTGTATCATGCAGAACTCGAATATGTGACCTTCTTACTCTAGTGCAATCTGTATCCACCAATCTCGTATTCAATCATCAGTGCCGACTAACAATTGGTTCCATTGTCATTCCTTTTATCCGATAGGGTTTGCCTTCCATTCGCCATTCTGACAAAGGTTTGAAAAACTCTTCACTCGAAGTTTGTTATTCGCCATCTGCCATTTTGCCATTTGTTTGCCAGCGTAAAAACGTTGGACGCTCCAACCCCGATTTTGCGCAATTATTGCGTACAGGTTAAAATGAAACGTTATCGGCTCATTTCTGACCCCATTAGTCTTGGAACTACATCCGTATACGAGCACGTAACTTTGATGGGATACCGATGTTATGCGTTGATATTAGATAGCAGTAGCTCCATGGAAGCTCGCAGAATGATTTGAAGGATTCCTTTTGGGGGGCGATTAGAATCATCTACATCCCAAACTCTGAACATCCTCATTTCGCTTTCCAACCCGAGATTAAGATTAAACTTCGAAATTGTTTGCAGAAAAAAATGGATATGATTATCGCTCCATGTCCGTGTGAATTCAACATGGTTTATCGCAGTTACGAAGTGAATGGGTCCACCTGGCACCTGGGTAATTTAGCTTTCAACACCACAAGGGAGTAGCCTGGCGGAAGTGGATTCCTTATTTCAACGGTTATTAGTCTTTTCCATATCTGTAAACGACTTTTAAATGAATTGAAAGTTCGAGGCTATCGAAACTTACTTTGAAGTCTTTCGAGGATTCACATTGCTTACGGGAGCTATGTAAATCCTGATGGCGTAAAAATGCAAGGAAAAAACGCTTGTATGCGCTTTGGTCTTTCCCATGCACGGCCTAACCCGAAATCCTGCACAGACAGCCAGCGACAGCAGCCTTCTCTAACTTTGGACAAGGCTACAGTAAACTCACTGTGTTGGCGAAGTCGTACTATAGGCGTGCATTTTCAAGCCCCATGAAAGTGGATGCAGTTACTCATCGTCACGATAATCGTCACGAATCACGATATATACAAAAGCCAACAACTAGATAATTCTTCACCGCTGAGATATATCAGCCCCCTTTCTTTTAACCTTTCATCTTCACCGACGTGGTGCAAATCCCCGCCGAATACTTGGTCTCTGGGGATCTCGTGGCCGTGGTTCAGTATGGAGACGAAGATGCAAAGTAACACATGCATAAGAATTTTGACGCTATCTCGTCACATTGCGCAAGAGAGTTTGTCTGGTATCTACTTACTAATACTTGCAGATTCGGATGGCATTCCGTACGACATGCAGACCGCTGCTTGCCACGCAAATATTCGTAGGTCTTTTTTTTTATTGTGGGGTCTTGACCAACAAGAATGCGAGACATTGTTGCTAAGGCAATGAGAGGTAAATGCTACTCACGTGACTGAAATGTACCCAAGATATCAATGATGGCGTGCGCACGGATAAGCTTAATATAAGCAAGAAATCAGAAGCCAGAGAAGTTGCTTTTTGTATCCCAGTACTTTGTTATTTGGGACTTTCTTTTTTTGTATCAAGATCCTTATGCTGTGTTACTTTCGGGAAGGAATGTGATGTATCAAGCCCAGCTAGAACTGGAAGAAAGGTATTCGTAAATGCGATATTGATAGGAAAGTGGGCAATATTATCATCATCTCCCATAACCTGTTTTGTTAATATATCATTCGTTACCTAGGTATAATTGAGAAAAGCACAGAAGCCCTTTGAGTTTGAAGGAGTTCTCTTGTTTTCCAACGCTTTGATATTGGTAAGGATGTAGATCCTGACTTGGGTACATGGTTATAATACTTGTTGACCCGAAATAACGAATTACCGGCATCACATAAAGCGGCTTTCATATTTCCGGATGTTTCCACCTCATTATTGCTTCATTTGCCCAGCCTCTTCATTTTCGTTGGCGTGTTGTATTGACCGAACCATGGATGGCGGCTAGAAAGGGACGTTCGCAGCGAAGTTCCCTAACTATCTATATGTACAGTACCGTACCGTTGTCTGTAAACTCAAAGACGTGTTGTAGCAATGCTTGCCAAGGTGGTCTTGAGTGATTCCATTAGTTCGATACTGAACCCCCAAAGCACATGACTGACTTCGAATGCGAGTTGCTGCGCGTCCGTTATGGAGTACATATGCGGTAGCTGCACGTGCGGGGATTTAAACGTGCAGCTTCATGGGTCCCTAGACAGCCTAGGAACGAAAGGTCCAATTATCCCAGTCGGCCTCATTTCTTCCCTGTTCAAAGTATATACGAAAGTAGATGATTGCCTCATTTCACGATTGCGGAATTTATTGGTTCTTCTTTGAACCATTGTTGGAATTGACGGCTCGCCTTGCAAATTTGAGACAGAGAGATATCCGTTCCGCTTTCAATTTTCCAGGTTCAATATTCCGCCTAAAACGTGTTGTAATACCAACATCTAATTGTTGTAAGTCCTCTCATCTATCTCTCGAAATTCGCTTCCCGCTTGCCTGTTATAGATCTTATCAACTTGCCGAACAAAGGGAGGAATCATGGTATTCGTGGCCCTGTTGGTATCCAGTTGTAATTGACACTCCAAAACAGGAGGGTAAATACGCCAATGTGACGTTTCTTTAACTTTTTCATTTTACCAGAAAGCTTGCTCGACTTGGATAGAGAGTTTGTTAAATTAGACTTGGCGAATATGTACTGATATCAAGTGATTTTCGTTGCACTTACTTCATTTTGGGAAATATACCTTCGGCCTCGGGAGGACGAGTGAGAATGAGGAAGCTAATCTGAAGAGAACCCAAGTTACTGGGATTCATATTCCGACTAATTAGTCATAATAAAATCGGAACCCACAGAAAAGACGGTGGATGATAGATGGCGGAGATCGGCTCAGATTTAAACACTTCTAGAAACTTATCGTTTACGGAGAATCCCAAGCTGAAGCTTTTTGGGGAAATTTTCGACATCGTGAAATCCATGTACCAGTAGTTAAGGTTACTGGTAAAAAAAGCAATTTAGATTTAGACATTTTTGGGCCCGCAGAGAAAATTAAGGTACTGTACAGGGGAATTAAAGGCTAAATGAGTTTGAGATAGTGTTGAACAGTTGAACCTAAAATGCTATCCCATTCTTAATTTTTTTTTTGGAATAAGATCAAGTATGGTTAGATCAAAGTCAACCAACCTTTCGCATGGTAGGAAATGATCTGGCAAGTCATAATTGATGCTTTGGTAAAAAGAAGGGTAGGAACCAGAAACATGGCCAATCGTGGGACGCTCCGAAAAGAGAACATGGCGTGTCAACAGCAGGGTCTCTACTGAATAGGTTAGTTCTTGCGCTTCTCAGTCCTGTTCATCACATCTACTGTATCAATGTTTCATTCAAGAACATGAAGCTAGTAGCTTTTCTCCCCTTCACACAACACAGCTTGACAGCCAACACCTGAGGCTATTTGAAGTTATTGCAATATTCGGTGATCGATTCATACAACAGGAAGTATCTTCACCGTGGATCAGGTATAGATGCTTTTGGGCAGCGATGCGCGTGTGTAATTGTTATGCGGACCAGCCTTTTGGGGTAGTATTGTCAGCGGTACGGCGCGTGGCGCATGACTTTACTTTTTCTATAAAGCCGGATGATCTTATGGTAGCGGAGCATACGAGTAATATTTAGAGTTGCTCCGTAATCGCATCTTCTTACCTTTTGCGCAATTAATTTGAGCGCAATTCAATGGGTTCAATGGGGGTTGTTACGGGGTTAGTTGCGACTACAAAGTTGCAAATCTTGTGTTCATAATTGCCTGCCCTGGTACATGACTAACTGCAACTAGGCAATACTCTCGGGGGTTGAGCAAGTCTTCGATTGTATTATCACTTAGGACCAAGTGATATAGATGAAAATCTCAAGGGTATAGTACTAAAACTTACATACATCAGTGCGTAGTAAGTTTGGAGTTTTTATGCAGCTCATATTTGCTGCCGCTCACCGATGGTCTGGTAACTTGGTGGCGGCCAAGCCAGCCAGTGTACGACCACCGGAACAATCTATTAATATGGGGAGGGTTAATATTATAGCGAGATCAAACGATCACCGAAGTTCGCCATATTATTTCCGCCTTCAAACATTTATTTTCTAGAAAAAAGGAATGAGCATATGTACTAATCCCTAGGCACTCATTTGCCTTTGGGTCGTACGGCTACGGTACGAGCGAAGCATTCTACTCTTAAAGAATCATCCGAAGGATTATGATGTGCATTTGTATTACCAGCACATTGAAGAGCTTATGAAATAGCCCCCGAAGTTCTTTGATGAAGGTTGATATTATAAGTATTAACTACCTAACTGGGTTTAGATCGGTGATAGATAATGTATGTAGACGCATATGTACGAACATACAGGGGAGGAAATGAGAGATTCTGTACGTATAACTAGGTAAATATAGGTAGAGGTTATGTTTCACAACACCGGAGTTTTCATCAATGATATGCAGTACTTACTTATAGTGGTAGAATATTATGTACCAATGTATCAATTGGAAAGTGGTGCAATAGGTAGGTATGAAAAAAAAAAAGCTTCAACAATTTTAGAAGTTTGGTTAAGACTTGTTCTGTCCCCGAAGTTATGGCCCAAGCGAAACAACACTTTAGTTCCTTAGCTTTATTTCCCTTGCCATGTCATTGCCATGTTAGCCATGCAGCTGCCCTGCTGTCAGAAATCCAAGGATGTAATAATACTCGGTGGCTGTGGCGATTAGGAGATTAGAAAAACACGAGAAGAAAAGAAGAAGAAGAAAAAAAATTAAGAATATTAATTTTGAGTAATCAGATGAGGGTTTTCCTCCGATATTTGATATATCATTGGTCATTTTCTAATAGAAATCAATCAATCAGGAGAGGTAAATAATTAAATGGCCGTTTTGGGTTCCATCGACGTATTGTTCTTCACCTACCTACCTAGGTAGGTATACTTGCAGATATTTTGATGCAATAATGCCTGCTAGATCAATGGTTATGGTGGTCATTTGGTCACCACATAGAAAAAGTTACCAACCACTATGATTTTGTCCTGCAGACTGCGGATATACTACTGCAAAGCGATAGGTCGTCCATCAATCAAAAGGAATTATTTCTACAAGGCGTAACATGGGAACATGGAATTGGAGGTAGGTAAGCTTGGGAAGTTTGAAAAGAACGTGCGAGTTTGGTGATAACTTACGCTCGTACCATTTAGCCTACGGTTATACCACTATTAGATACTGTACTGTAGATGAATGTATACATTATCTTTATAGGTTGTGAAATGAGGTGCTTCGTGATTCTATCTTGGTACTAATCATCTACATCCTCCAGTCTCAATCATCTTAATGTAAGTAACTTCTACAGTACATGCATTAATGAAAGAATAGCTTCAATAATATTACAACTATTTCGTACTGTAGTTAAATATACCATCAAGGAGCCTCATTGGAATTCCAGCTTTTGAATGCTACTAGGTTATCATAAGAAGAGCGATGACGATGATTATATTCTGATACTTCCACTCCATGTCGAGGTTTTTTCCTTGGGATTTAAAATACGATGTTCTTTGAGGGAAAGATTCCCACCTAGACTCTAATTATTCCCAATAAAAAGGGTTCGTAAATTAATAATATATAATATAATAGACTTTTATAAAGGGATGTTAAAACTTTAAACTATACTAGGTAGTATTTATGCTTGATATGATACCCTATTGCGAAAGTTAAATCCCAAAAGTACAGTACATACCAGGTACTATACTCGTACCTATAGTAGTATATTTTCGTTTTCTTACTGTAATTCTCGTTCTTCAGATCAAGGTCGTTCAAACAAGCGCCCTATCTTCAAAAGAAGAATTTGATGCAGACGATATTACAACGTGATACGCAAGGATGGTTTATGGTTCCCGCCTTCCGACTAATAACTTTAGAAAAAAAAAAGATTTCCTGGGACTTCTTTTTTTCTTTTTCATCCTGTAAAGAATGGTGTAAGTGAGATATTTCATGAGCACACCACCCCCCGGTACCTTGATTATTCCTTATGCCTGCATTCGACAAGCATCCCCTACCCCCAGTGATGCCTCGAGAAAAGACCGGCTCCACTACGACCCTAGAACCATTCCATGAACACTTTGTGGGTGCGGGTGTGCGGTGAAGGGTTGGTGTCTGTGAGCAATGAGCGTGGGACCTCCTGGGACGGTTCAGAGAACCACAAAGCTTAGGAAGCTTCCTCCTTCATGCAGATAGATAGCTGTGGTAGAGCTAAAAGCGTCATCCACCACATTCTTCTAACTATAGGCCCTTTATCAAAAATTTTCATTCTAAATTTTCTCGTACAGTGCGAAGTAATTCTTTGTACTATTCCAATAAGCTACAATATCAGCTCCTAGATAATCGAGTGAATAAGATTCGGTTGTTCTATCGAGGTACAATTCTACCAGTCGCAAAGCTTCATTACTCATAACATTCGTGAGTGGTGCGTCTATCTTTTTTCATTCTCCACCTCTTGTGTAGGTTCATTCCATTCCTTATTTGTTGAATGCGTCCACATTACCGGCTATGACTATTAACTACGTCCATCTCTAATGCTCAGTGAGTTTGTCTTACAGTTTTCACAAGTCATTCATATCTCAATTAGGCCAAGGTCTACCTCAAAGCTTTACGTATTTAAAGTCATATCTTGTGCTTCCGAGAGGATCCCTGTCCAACCACCTCACCTCACAGGAAGCAATACAATCTACATATAAGTTGTACTGATGCACGCAAGCAATGCTTTCTAATTTGACGACTGAACCGGATTTCTTCGAGCCATAGAGTTGAGAAGAATAGGGAAAGACACTGATACTCTCACCGCTGGATGTGAATGAAGCCTTCTGGCAAGTCTACATAATACGCATTCGATCTGGCTGTACAAGGTCCTCTGAGTCGCCCGTTGCGCGATATTTCTTCATTCATTGATTTTGCCGAAGAAGCGCATACCACTCCGATATCTGATCGCATAATTGGAAAACAATCTTCTGGAGTTCTCGAAAGACGACTTTCCGATTTTCTTTCCAAGCTTCACGGCTACCAGCAGAGTTGGGAGGGCGAGGGAGAACGTCAATGTCCCGGTCCTCGAGGCCAAGAAGGGTTGAGGGATCAGGACTCGATGTCGCAGAGGCCTTCTGCGTCTCGTCCTGCATCTCGCTCACCACCAGAAGTTCACAAAATTACTCTTCCACCAGTTGAGGTGCGGGATGATTTTCGACATGGAGGGCGACAAGCAGACAGACAATCAGAACAAGAAAGCCGAGAGATGCAACAATCTCATCAGTTGTTACCATCTCCACAGCAGCATTCACGAACTCCCCAATCTGCATTACCACCTGGCGAGGAGTGGAGGACATCTGGTCCAACTCGCGACTTTGGTGTTCACTCCATCTTAAATCCACCAGAAATCGAAACTACCTCAAATTCTGGTCGCCGCCTGAGTGGCGGTACTACGGATTCGCCACTATCTACAACCGGACCGACTTCACATTTTGGTGCAAGCCCTTCGATGACCAATCCTCACCCATTTGCCAATCGGCAAACGGTTTCAGCCCTCACATCGCCACTGGAAAATATCAACCCAAATTTTCCCAGAGGCCCGGGGCGCAGGATGCTAACACCCAGATCACCTAGGCCTGTCAGTATTGGCAGAGCTCCAGTGCCAGGCACTATAAACGCGCACGAATCGCCCTTTCTTCCATCGAGACGGCCTTATGCTAGTGAGTCTGGTCAGACACCAGTTTCAGAACACGCGCCAACACCTACACCTCCCGCTCTGGGTCAAAATCAACCTCAGCATTACGGGTTTCCTCCTATGGGATCAAGTAGTACTGGAGGAGATCGACGACCCGAGATGCCTCACATGCAGAGTGCAGGGCGCGCACAACATAGCGCTAGCCCTAGCATCTCAACATCATCGCAGAATCCATCATCGAGCCAACCCTCCCCCGCATCCAACTATCCCTATCACCAAGGAGCGAATCCGCCCACAACGACCAGCGGATCTTATTTCCCCGGCTCCAGTTTTGGTTCCTCAGTGCAGCAAGGAGGCGGCGGATTACAATTACAAGGACCGCCTGCGGCATCAGAAGGTCCGTATACCGCTCCTCAGATGAGCTCCTCTCTCCATTCCTCCAATACAAACTCAAGGCAGGCCTCTGCTTCAGAGCCCTACGGTGTCCTGACAATAACCACCTCTCACGGCGTGGCTTATCATGTACCTGTGGATACACACCAAGCGTCGCGATTAGCTGACGAGAAGCGTGCGCGCAACGCAGGAGCCTCGGCGCGATTTCGTCAACGCAGAAAAGAAAAGGAAAAAGAGGCCTCGTCCAATATCGAGAAGCTGCAATCGCAAAATCGGGATTTGGAAAGACGACTTAGGGATGTGGAGAACGAACGCGATTTTTATAGATCAGAGAGAGATCGTTTTAGAGATGTGTTGATGAGGAATCCGTCGATGAGAGATGTAGCTATGCATGCACCGCCAAGTCCTCGCACCATGAGACCAGTATCCTATCCAGGACCACCACCTCCTTCATCCCTCGGATTTCAATCACCTGAATCATCGGAAAGACCACCCCGCAGGCGGAGAACCGATGCTCAAGGAGAATTCCTCAATGTTCCTTATCCGCATTCCCCCGCTTCTACTCTACCTCCCGTACAAGGTGGATTTCCCTCACATAATCTCCCGAGTTTACCACCCCTACGAATGGAGAGCACATCTGCACCAACTACCTCAGGAGCACCACCTCAATCCATAGGTCCCGGTCATCCCTCATACGACCAATTCTCAAGAGGCCCATACGAACGCGGATGGCCAAGCGACAGTACCAATCGCCGATAATACACATACCCATATCAATTATCCCAAACCAAAACTACTTAATCATATTGAAGTTTGTTTGATGGAAAAAACAGCACATCGACAACTCGACACACTTATTATATTATATCATACGTTCATTTGTAACATGTACGAAAAAGCTCAACTTAATTTTCGAAAATACCTTAAATACGTTAACCCAACCAACATGAATCCTCTGAAGGAATATCACCTGGGACACTTATTACTCTACGAATTATATATTATCCTCTCTCTCTCTTCCTCTCGCCATGTATATTTCACTTCACTTCGCGTTACGCATAATCCGATCCATTACAGACTCACGAAACAATTCATCCATCTATCCATCCATCCATTCGTACAAACAACAACAACACCTCACAATCTCAATCTTCACACACACATCGAATCGCGTTCTCATCACAGCACTTCACTTCCCTTGTCTTCCTCACAATTTCACAAAAGAAAGAAAGAAAAGAACAGCATACCCTTCGGGCGACCGAAAAACTAGCAAAATCAAAACCTCCCAATTTAATTTATTCATTTTATTTACTTATTTATTTACTTATTTATTATCAATTCACTATACTATACTTATACCCCCCTGGCGGCTGTTTTGTCTTGTTTGTTTATTGTTTATATGCATATGCTATTTATGGTTTTATTCCTGTCCTATTCGAGTTCCCGCGAAATCGAATTCATTCGTTTCTTTCTTTTGTATACAGTAGCTGGAGCAAGATCGAAATGAGTACTGTTCTCGTTCGTACCTGCTTTGCGTCTGTGTTTGGGTTTGGATTTGATCTTAATTTACCTTGCTTTGCTTCAGGAGCGGAATGGAATGGAATGGAATGGAGTGGTGCATTCTATCTATCATTCGAAAATAATGGGTTAATCTATTCAACAACCCATGCAGTCATCATCGTATCATTTATTTCCATATCAAAGTTTATGATAGATACCATAATTCCATTTTGGCTTCCAATTTTTCTTGGCGATTCAATCAAATCAACATCTTAGTAGGAGTAAGAAAGGAGTAGGAGCCCGGAGCTCGGAGTGCCTGTTTACATGCTTTTGGGGATTGAGGGATTTATATATATATTTGGGATGATTGGGGGAGTGAGGGGTTTAAATATGCTTTGTCTAAAGGAGGGGAGTGAGGGGTTCAAATTCATATATCTACATTCGGAATGGAACGGAACGAAACGGAAAGGGGATTGGTTATCATACGTTTATGCAAACAGAGAGGGTTTTTGAAATCCCTATTTTTTGATGGATGGGGTTGGTTGGCAATGGGAAGGGGATGAGGATGGGTTGGCATGGTCCAAAAATCATATATATCATATTATACATATTGTATACCTAATATTACATACAGAAGTGGAATGGAATGGAATGAATGGAACAGAAAGCGGCAGTGGAAAATACTTCAAAAATTTGAACCTTCAGACTTTTGAAATTTAGACAACGCTGTGCAGTGCTATCTACAGTATCATAATATCATGTATCAATAAAGGGGAGAGAATGCAGAACGGAAAGCACAAAATGTCTGACAGAACAGCGACAACAATTACCAATGAATGCAATAAATCCAACAGCACATCACAACATACAATAAAATCATGAAATCCGATTTCATAAAAATTCAATTCGTCAAATGAAGGATGCATTCTAGTTAGGAAAGCCAAATTACCTTATCATCATACTGTATCAATCGCGTTTGTCTTTTCGATTTTGTCATGTCAGGAATACCGAGTACCCCTCATGACCTGGTAATTATACGGTCTCATCTTTTCGCGCGAGGTATTTTTGAAGAGAGATCATATTTTCAAATACAACAATAACAATCACAATAACAATCAATAATAAATATAAACCCAATGAAATTTCCCACCATCCAAAATAACTTCCGATTATATCTTCAATATACATTTAAAAATCCCCAGCAAAAAAGATCATCGTCCCATTTATACTATACTGTATGTTTGTTGGTTTACTGACTTAACAATCAAATCAATTCTACATATACATATGATTCTAATTCTAGTACTCTATATTCAATACACAACAATCCAACCATCAAATACATCATGTCCATTGCACTTCCTCAGTTACAGTATTAAAAAGGGCTAACTCATCGACAATGGATTTATTATCGCATGATTATACCCACTTGATGTACACCCTGCTATATATATGTATTTAAAAAAAAAACCAATCTAATCCTCACAAACACCCTACCCACCAACCAACCTATCCTTTCCTTTCTTAAATCATATTATATAATGAGCTTGCACACAATTAACCATAATATATATCTAAATTAAAATATACAAATCAACAAGCCCAACAAGCATCCATCCCCAATCAATCAAACCATAGGAAATAACACACTACTCCCTCCTACAACATACAACCTACCCCATCCCAATACCTTATCCCAATACCTTCCCAGTTCCCACTAACATCTCATCCCCTCACGCCCTCATTTTCCATCTTCCCCATCTCATTTACTCATCTTTCCATCTCAATATGCATATACAATCCCAATAAATAAATACAATACCAACCATACCACACATATCATATCAACCCATCCAACATAATAAATCACCAAAGGGCTACACTACTCCGGAGAAGCGAAAGAATCATAATCATAATAACATATCATATCCATTATTCATATTTCATATTCAGTTCTTGTTCGTTCGTCATCATTTGAATTTGCATTTGCATCTCATTTCATCTCATCTCATCTCGTCTCATCTCACATCCCTTATCACCAATCCCCTTCTTCCTCTTCCCAACACGCTCTCCCCTCACATCCCCATCATCTATTCTACCCATCCCCCAACCCAACCAACCACATCTCACGTGTAGCCCCCCTCCTCCAGATTCCCTTCCTCACTCCCTCCCTCATGAAACATATCCAGGCACCCATTCATTTACCCATATCATCTCATCCCATCCCATCTCATCATAACCTCGCAATCATCGCAAATCATATACTTTCTTTCTCTAACAAAATACCACACAAGTTACAACACCTAAACTCCCATAATGCATTTTTAATATATCTCGACGAGAAACCCAACCCCACCCAACACTAAGATCAGGATCCTCAAATTTCTTTTCCCCTTCCCTTCTTTCTTTTCAAACCCTCCCTTCTCTCAATTCAAATCAATTCAGTTCCCCTCATCACCCTTCAACCCCTCACCCTCTTCGACATGAATCTCCATAGCCTCTTCCTCATCCTCAACCGGCGCATTCGCCGCCGTCTGCGGATACGACAAAGGCAAATACGCCTCATAAGGAATCGGTTCTTCACAATCCGGCACTGGGACAGACTCATCCGCCCATTCATTTCCATCTGAATCCTCCGCACGGGTATCGTCAAAATCCGCAAGACGCGCTTGAATTGAGCTTTGACTAGGACATGAACCATGTTGAACATTATCACTACCTGCATCAATATCGTTTAATTCTGATGGGTTTTCCGATGCTCCAACTTCTGAAGCTGTACCTGCGAAATTTCCGCTGCTTTGATTTAGATTGTTGAAAGTCCAGGTAGATGCAACTGCACTTTTACCGCCAAAACTTGCATTGTGTCCCATACTGAAATCCACACCCTCATCTTCGATACTTTCTCGGACATCATGAATCGGTCGGTCACTGACCAATAGTGGCATATCTTCATCATCGTCATAAGTAGGCAGATGCTCAAGTTCCAGTGGATTTACCGTCATCGTCTCCTCCCCATCCTCCCCACCATGATCTTGTTGATGGTGAGCTGCTCCGACTCCTGTCAAAGCGCCCGACGACCCATGTTGGGAGGAGTTTCCGACGAGGCGCCGACCTTCCCCCGACTCGTCATCACCGGAGGAAGGTCTATCCATTTCACTTAATATTTCGAGTAATTTTGGACCTCCAAGGGGTCCCTCTGACCGTCGACGGTAGAAAAGAAGATATGCGCTTGACGTAACGATCCTTGCCGTATCATTTTGTTTCGACACGTTTGAGTCTAAATTAAAAATTAGCACTGCCTAATCATAAGTTTGAGAGAAGAGCTTACCATTGTACTCATACCATGCTCCATCGGAGAAGTTCTTGGCGAAAGCTGTATAGTGCCCACCGCCCAGACCGCCCCAATGATCATCAACAGCAATCAGATCGTATATCTCCTGCTTTCCGTCCTGAGTTTGCACAACACGAGATGACAGATCAAGACCTTCAACTGGGAAATCAACCATGACTTCGAGTTTATCTCTTCGGTAACCAGCAGAACTAAAGCGCTTGAGATGCATAATCAGAATATCTGGTGTTCTCCATAGCTCCAGTTTCTTGCTCGCCCGGCGATGATCTTTGCATCTTGGGCAGTACCACGTGTCTGTTTCTGCGAGTATTTCCTCTTTGCCATACTCATCGAGACAATCGTCAAGGGACAGTCCATTCTTCCTTCTAGCACTTCGTGCAGCGCGGGTTGCTAAGAGTTCCGGATCATCTAGTACACGACAAGAATTGCTATACGAACTTTCGTCGAACCCATCAAACAATGAAGTCCAGCCATTCTCACTCCAGTCCACAACAATTCCCTCGCCGATACGAACCAATGGACCCTCACCAGCTACGTCTTGTTCAACGTCATCGAATCCATCCTCTAATTGCGGCTGCTTGCGCACACCTCGCTTGTTACCCTTTTTCCCATACGTCTTGATCTTGCGAGCACGCTTCTTTGAGCTAACTTTTGAACCAGGTTTTGGATTGGAGCCGCGTCCATTATCAATGTCACTGTGAGGTCGTATAGCAAGAGTCTATTGATGAAATTAGCCGCCGAAAAAAGTTAAGAATTTCATGGATGACCTAGATCCATTTATAGAACAAAAGTATGACTTACTTGATCACTAGTCGCCTCGCTTGGGCTATCCTCTCGGTCGGATCCGCGTGACGAAGAGTATCCAGCTTTGTGTGAGCGACGTTTGAAACCGTTCCCATCTTCAGCGTTGCTTGACCCGCTAGATTTGCTGCTGCCAACCGATCCAGCTCTACCATTCATTCCTTCTGAATCATGAGGCCAATCATCGTCCTCAATCTGATCTACCACGGGACGTCTAGATGCTAATGTTGCGTAGTGCTTGTCATCATCTAAGTTGTTCCAGCCCGTCGGTACTGGATCTGGGCTCGAAAAGTAGCAGAGGTCAAAGAGATTTTGCAGTTGTGCAGGAAGGAACTCCTCAATGTCTATATAACTTGGTCGCTTTTGATTGAATTTGAAGATTGGCGAACTATGCATAGAGATTAACTTATATTACAAGATGATTAGAAGTTTGATCACTTACGCTGATTGAGGTTCATCAGTTTTCGATATACCATTTGACGAAGTTTCTATATTAACGATTCCGTCTTCTCCATCCATTGAATGGGCCGTAACTTTACCATTCCCAGAGTCTGCATCCGAGACAGAGGCAGAATATGTTGTTTGGAGTTCGCCGTCCTTAAAAAGGTCTGTGACACAAAGTGAAGCCGCCTTTTCAAGCACTTTTCGCCTGATTGCATCTTCATTTCGAGCCTATTCAAAAATTAATAGCCATCAACAAAACTGGCAAAATGTAACCTACCTCTTCAGGTGTCAGTATGATAAAATGGGGAAACGCCACCAAAGCCCATGGTTTCTTTAACCTATTGCCCATAGGTCTACGGTAGAAAACAGGAACCAACATGTGTTCCGCCAAAGGCGAATCCCAATTGGTAGTTTCTGCATCAGAATCATTTCCAAAGGACATCGATATCTTCTTTGTCTTTACCTTCGCTGGGCCTGGCCAATTAGTAGGCTTGGTCTCTAATTCGTAAACGGCAACGCAATCTTGATTTTGAATGTTGTCTGAAGCAACGTCAAAGTCATCGTAGAATCTGTAGAATTTCGATTTGAATATCTCTGCGACGTAAAGATTTTCCACCTCAACTCCGGTCTTCTTGGCGATGAACTGCTTCAGGGTCTTGATGCTCCCATGTTTGGAGATCTCGACATTGATCTGAACAGGTTTATCGCAGAGAGGGAAGTAGTAGACCGTATGCGACCACATACTCTCGATAGGTAACTGAAGGGTCAAGCTGTTGAAGGGGTCGAAAGTAATGCTAACCTTTTCGCATTCTGGACAAACGAGTGTTGATTTGTACATTCCTGTGAACAAATCGGCAATCACTGAGTCATCTCGCTGTTTGGTTATATTCCATACTTCATCCGCCATCTTCTGTATCGCGCTCGGATCCTTTACCATTTCATCGGTCGAATCTGGCTTCTCAATATACGGTTTTTTGCGAACTCTACTCAAATCTTCTTGCAGCGAGTCAAGCAAAAATCCCAAGAATTCCTGTGAGTCCTGTTGCCCGTACCCAGAAAAGGAAGGAGCGTGCCTTCCAACGATGTTCTTGAAAGATCGTGGAGCCACTGAAGGATTGTCCTTGTAAATTTCTTTCAGCAGCCCAGCATACGACCGAGCGATTTGTCCGCTAAATCCCAATACATTGTCCCCGTTAATTTCAGCTTCATAGGCACCACTCAGGAAGTACTTAGTCAATTCTTCAACACTTCGGACGCACTGAAGGGCGGAGTTCATGTAGCAAGTGTTCCCAAGATTGCTGAGACCAACTGTACCAGGTACTCTCCCTTTCTTGCCTTGGGTCATAGAACGTAGGTTGTAACCTGACGGCGTTGGGCTATTCCGACCACTGTTGTTTTGACTCGAACTTAAGATATTCGCATTGCCCTTTTTCGCAATACCGTTGGCCTTCGTAGATTTGACTAGTGCGTTCGAGACATAATCATCGCCCGAGACTTGTTCTTCAAGAACAAGAGCTTGGTCGGCACTAAGACCCAGTTGTCCTATGTCTATGTTGCCGTTGTATTTATCGTTCGCTGTGTGGTCCTCTACTTCAACCAATTCTCTCTCCGGCCCTCTTTGTAACTTGGTGAACTCATCAACATTCAATAAAAGCTTCTTCCACGAATCCTGAACTTCTGGGATTGCTGCGATACCTGCGGCCGACGAGGGTCTAGATGAAGGAGGAGTGACCGATGTTGCTGTCTCTGCGGGCACTGGCTGCTCTGCGGCGGGTAACGATCTGGGGACTCTCCAGAGCCTAACCTTAGTTGACATGGGAATTCCGGCAGCATTTTTCATCTTCTTCAAAAAGTCCATGTACTTGGTTGACCTGCTTTCTACAAAGATGGGCGCATCGGATTCTTTAGTTTTTGTATCTCCGTCTACCGTATCGTTGATGGCAGACCAAACTCGATGGACAACGAAAACAGGAGGATAATATTCGTAGACCACATTAGGTCTCGCGTCTCGGTCTGGGTTCGTGTTGTGTGCAATTCGTTCAAGCGTTAATGATTTGTCCTTGATCCCATACCAATCTACAACCAAATTCCACGCATCAATTGGGAACAATTCGAAATCTACCCCGCAACTAGCATTAGGGTTCAGTCGTGCGAATTTTTTGCCATCTGCAGTATTGATGATCCCAGTGACGATGATATCGGAATTATCGACTGGTCCAATTGGACTTTCGTCATTTTCGACCTTTTTTGATGCAGAACCTCGGCTGATAATTTGGTCGAGCCATTTTTTAGATACCAAATATGTTTTGTCCCCCTCCGCCAACTGTGATTCGGCAACAGATTTGCATATGGTAGTCACAGTATTGATTTGGTAGTCGTACGAAGGTGTTTTTTCTAAATGAATAAGTCAGTAAACCAAAAGGTCCATACATTACTGAGAAATGAGACCAACCAGTAGCTTCTGCAGTGGTAGATGCTGGAGTATCACTGATTTCAGTTGTGGTATCTGTTGGGGTCCCCGTTGCAGTGTCTGCTGCAACCTCTTCTTCTCTTAGCATATCCACGGACACTGCCCTTGGTGGTACATCGGCATCAGTGCCATCTTGTGCTGGTTCTGGTTCTTGAGGATCGGAGGAAGGTACGATAATCATATCAACGTCCTCTTTTTGACTCGAGGATTCATCGGGTTCTAGTTCCGAAGCCATTCGTTTTAACGGCGACGACGACCTCTGCGGTGAATTCTCTGCTCCTCCCATGATAGCCCTCTGCTTTAACGAATTTTTGGGAGATTTTCCGTGTGTAGGTTCGACCGGTTCAGAAGGAAATCGTCGACGATTTTTAATGTTTGAGAAGTCCCCACTTCTATCGCTATCTATCGATAGGCCGGCGTATGCTGCGGTTGGCGAACTGGCTGCGGAAGAAATGTAATCTGGGGCCGAGGTCGATGAAGTTTGTAGATGAGAAAGGAAGTTATTCGGAGGAAGTGATTCTGCGCGATGTATTTCTTGTGCGAAAGTATCGAATAATGGCTCTGATGAACTAGATTCAAGGTCTTCAACAGAATTTAATGGAATATCAGGGCTTCCGTCAGTCTCTTGACCTGATATTTGCTGCGGGGAAAGCTTTCTTTTCTTTGTGGAAGACGTCGTGAATGCGAGCAGCCCGTGCTGCTCTAGAAGTGCTTAGGATAATTTTTGAAGTGGGAGGGGAAGCAAAAGAGTAGCTAGAAGAGTATAGAAATCTCAAGTTCATAAATAGAAAATTGGGAATTTCTCAAAAAAGAAAATCTTTGTAGATTTTGGCGATCCTTTTAAATGCGACTGTAATGGGAAGTTGACAGACTGCATATAAAAAAAGAAAATTGGTAAGAGAGTTTTAAAATGATTGAGAAGGACTAATTGAAGTCATTTGAATATTGAAGGAGGGAAGGTTAGAAGAGTACTGGTATTGGTAACAAGAAGAAGAGAAGAAGATTTTGAAGAACTGCAAAACAAATTTTCTGAAAGAAGTTTTGAATGAAGTATAGGTTTGATGATTCCCTTGATTTGTTCTTGTTTTCAATAAATAATAAATTGAATATAAATTGATTTTCCTTCGAAATTGAGGTAGTTTACAAATTTTGTATAAATTATAAATTTTCTCTCTTCAGTTAAAATTCAAACCTTTAAACCTTTACAGTAGTATGGGTATAGTAAACCCTCGGATCTTGTTCTAAGCTGCGGCAGGTACAAAAAAAAATAAAAAAAAAATAGAGTGAATTGATACTGTACTTGGTCCAGGCGTCGGTTAGTATATGGGAATTTCTATCTAGAAAAGCCACAAAGCCATTCTAAAAAAATATATATCATCAAAACTCCATATAAAAAGAAATGATTGAAAATGTAACAAAAGTACAATAAGTATAATATTATTTGGATGTATAAAGAAATAACAACAATTATATTGGTAACAAATACTACTCTTTATATTAATTTATATATATTATTAAGCCTTCTATCCTCTTCCTCAATCAATAATTTCAATACCTAGGCAACAAACTAACAACGTAACGCTTTACCTTACTGTAGACACAGCTAGAGCAGAGCACAGTACTTTCTAGAATTTGCAACAAGTCTAGGTAGAACTACTGTATCCTATGTAAGCTAAATACAAGTTGCCGCCTTACCACACCACAGAATATAATCAATTCGATTCCTTTACTTTTTATTACCAATTACCATTACATATACATATCATATAAATACGCGCGCGCCCACCATTCATCCACAAAAGCAAGATCTACAATACAATAGCCGCCCAGCATCCAATCCAGTATGTACAAACAAAAATCCCCGATACGTTGCGTTACGATATATTAATAAAATACGACATAATTCAATTTAACATAATGGTATATTAAATAAAATATGATGGGTGGTTGAATGGACGCGGTGCTCGATCCTTCTTTACTTCTTCCTTCATTTTGGATTCTCTCGATGAGGATTGTTAATTGTATGAATGGAGGGGATATGTTGGATGGATATGTTGGTTGCTTATTTTGTGAGTTAAGGTTATCATGTAGCTAATATTTACTTATAGTTTTTTGAAGCCCATAATCACACATGTATTAATCCTACTATACCTCTATCCTTCTCACCTATTACATACCTACTAGGTAAACTATGCATCCATGGTAGTATGGATGGTTTTCACCATGCCAGCGTAGTACTTACTGCACCATACTATACGAGCAAGCACGCACGCAGAAAGGAGTTAACATCTCGTAAAAATGCCTTATTTCCTCCAATGACGATTTACATCCTACTGGTACTAGACACCAAATGCAATATAAGACAGAACCCCCAATACAAACCAACATCACCAGTCCTTTTCTTGACTGCACCGACTTGCTATACAAAGCTGGTAAAACATCAATCAATCACATGCATCACATTCCCAAAAGATCCATAAAGCAACTGTAATAAACCCAATAAAATACCATTCCCATTTTTAATATCCTTTTCTATGCTATGCTATGCTATCCTCGCTATGCCCTGTATACCCCAAAAAATCAAATGCCCCCATCAATATATGTCTCTTCCAAAAACGCCTGTAAATGCAATCAAACAAACCCAAAAGCAAACCCAACCCATCTATAAACGCCCATCATCATCCCATGCTTCCATCCCATCCCATCCATTACCCAAACAAAAGAACCCCTCACATCTCCTCCACCCACCCCCTCCCCTCCTCCGCAAACTCAATCATCTCCACACTTCCCTTTTCCGTATTAATAACCTTCTCTCTCCTGGGCACTTCCACGTCTTTCAATTTCCCCCCAAATCCAAATCCAATCCCAACTCCCGCATTCGTAGCAGCATCACGTTTCTTGAGATGATCTTCTAATTCACTGATTATTGCTTGTTTGAGTTGATTGACTGTGACTGTGGATTTTGGGAGTGGGGTTGTTTGTGTTGCTGTGGTGGTTTGCTTGGGTGTGGATGATTGAGAAGATGATTGTGATGCTTCCATTTCGCTGATGATGGCTGATTTAATCTTATTCACCATGCTGGTTTGAGTAGATTGATCTTCCATTTCGCTGATTATGGCGGCTTTGAGTTGGGATACTACTGTTGAATCGGTGGCGGGCTTGGTGGCGGTGACAACAGCAGTATCAGTGGTAGTATCAGTCGCTAACTCTTTCTCCTCAGTGTTCTTCTCGGTTTCCTCAGCAGCTTTAATATCTTCTTCCATCTTCTCCTCATCTTCTTCTTCCGCCTCCTTCTCCTTCAATTCCTTCTCTTCTTTTTCTCGTCTCTCCCTCTCCTCCCTCTCCTTCAACTTCGCTTTTTCTCTCTCCTCTTCTCGCTCCTTAACCCATGCTTCTGCTCCCTCTACCGCAGCAGCAGCACTCCTCTTATGCTTCAACAAATATCCTTGAATCTCAGCTGGAGAGAACTTCTCCGCCGGTACCCTCTCACTAAACTCCTTCGCCAATTTCGTAAGCTTTTCATCTTCCTCCACCTTCTTCATCTCATCCTCAGCCGCAATAATCCTATCCAATTCCTTCTGCATCTTGCGTTGTTTCACTGCAGATTGTGCAGACTGTTTTCGCATTCCTCCTAACATACTCATGACACTGCTAACAGATGAGTTACTACTCTTGCTAGAGGTACTCCCGCAGTCACTTTTTCCGTCCATGTGCTCAGGGAAATCACCTTCGAGCTTGGCATAGATACCCTTGAAGATTTGTTGCATGTTGTCTTTGGAAGCGAGATCGAAATGAACAGTCATGTCCACACGACCGGGACGAATGAGTGCTTCGTCTAACTTCTCAATGTGGTTGGTTGTCATGATTAAGATGCGACCTTCTTGTGATGCTACACCGTCGAGGACATTGAGTAAAGCACTGAGAGAAATCTTCGAGTTTGATGGCTCTCTTGGTGCATTGTTCGCAGCGACTTTCTTCAAAGTCCGTTTCACAGCAGCCATAGGGTTCTCCTCATCCTCGTCTTCGTCAAAATTCTCATCATCGTCATCGGTATCACGGGTATGAGTTAAGCCAGCAGTATCGATATCCTCGAGAAGAACCACACATTGTTTAGGAAGTTCAGTGAACATAGAACTAAGAGTATCTTCATTCATGGATCCCGAGTTGAGCGAAACAATGTAAATCTTGAGTTTGAAGTATCCGGCGATGGCGAAACTGAGCGAGGATTTTCCAGTTCCAGGAGGTCCATGAAGAAGGTAACCGCGACGGTATGGAATACCACGGTTTGAATACCAGCGGCGAGTGTGGGGGTGGAGATAATCGCTGATGTCTTCGAGAAGATCTTGCTTGACTTTTTCGTCGAGGACAACGGTGGAGAAGGGACGGGTGATACGAGAGACACAGCGAGTCCATCCTGGTCCTTCGCCGCCCTTAACACCGCCGCGGTAGATGATGGTACGATTCTCATCGTTAGCTAAGGAAGCATTGCGACACTCGTCGAGAAGATCCTTGAGAATTTGTGGGTTTCTGCCAAAAGATGTGATGCTGATTTCCTCCTTCTCACTTGCAGCGCCTGTTCGGCTCATATTCTGCTTGCGACGGAATTGCAAGAGTCTTCTATGGTACCAGAAGTAATGAGTTCCATAACTAGGAGTAAAGAGAACCTTCTTCTCTCTGTTGGCAGCAGAGTCCTTCTTCACCACGGGCTTTCCATCTTCATTGAAATCGATTTCCTCCTCGAGTTCTTCCTCCTCCTCGCTGTCAAACTTGAACATATACCACAGACGGGAATTAAGATTCGTGTTCGCGACGAAGCGACGAGAGCCCTTTGCAAAAGATTGCTTGGATACCCATTGCATCAACATGTTGTACATTTCATCATCGACGCGGATATCAGCAACGGACATGAAATAATCTTCCATACTGGTCCAGAACCAATCACTAAAGTATTGCCAAACCCACATGACGAGTCCCAGAATCATCAGACCAGGAATGTAGATGTTGAGATCGATACCTGAATATCGCAAAAGAGCGGATTGGAAGAGTGAGAAGCCGGGAAAGAAACTATCGATGATGTGGTATTGAGGATAATCCCCTTGGACAGGCATGTCGATGGGTTGTGTTTCGTTCATGATGGCGGTGGTGATGTTTGCACACCAGATAGCATGCGAATGCTTGGAAGGAAGTAGATCGAACAAGTAAAAATGATCAAATAACCATGCAAATAATTGTGATGCTGTAGATAGGTGCTAGAATGTAATTGAAGAAGAGTAAATGTATGAGTAAAGATGTGTATGAGGTTGGGTGTCAACCTCTTAGGTAGTAATGAAGAGATGTTTTGGGTACAGTATGAATGGAAGTGATAGTATGAAGAATAGAATCAGGAAATCAAGGACAAAATCATTGTTCTTATGCCTTTCCAAGTTGGAAATCTGAGTCTTCCAACATCTTGTTGGATATCCATATCCAACGTATGAAGTAATGGAGGGGCCTCGATTCAGGCGCAAATTACTGAGCCTTCTGGAGACTTACATCCTCCTGGGGCTGAGAAGTCTCACGTTTATTTACCTGCGCTAAGGGCCGCTGTATTGGTCGGCGTGAAGATTCATAAAAGAGAGATGGTTCATAATTCATAATGCTGGTTTGTTTGTTTGAATGAAAGGTACCTGTTGTACTGTGTAACGGTGGTTGCGTATGAAATGAAATGAAATGATAATTACAATTCATGATCAATTACATCTGCGCAATCAGTGCATAGTATGTAAGACGAAGTGCCGCCGTTAATTTACGACTCAGATTGCGCCTGTGCAATCAGCAGTAAGCACGGCGTATGTGTGAAGTACCCCAGGACTACTAGCAACGTAAGCATAAATGAATCGATGCATAAATGTAATAATGCTTACCATTCATACCAACCTATGCGCCGACCAACAAGCTTCAAAGTCTGCGGGACTGATTCCATGATTCGATTCTTAGATTTTGATGACTGAGGTAACCAACAGGTGGATTTCAGGGCCCGTAAAAATCGCAATAACCTTCCTTCCGTCAAGGGAGTCAAAGAAATCCTATCAATAAATTGAAATAAATAAAACAATTCGAAGTGGCAACAATTAACCTATCTTCTAAGACCATACTTAATAGGGTATAAGATACTCAGTAGTGGGGGAGATCGATCTGTGATGATTTCAATGATCCCGTCATAAGTGATTCTATTTTTGGGATTTTTATCAGGGAAGAATATTTAGGAGGCGATAGATTTTGCTTACAAAAGCGCTTACAGAATAAACGCCAGAAAACTTGCAAGGGCGGTGCAAGCGGTTACAGTACTAGAAATTCCTTCTAGAAACTGCAGAAATAACCAATTCTTGACGTGGGGCATTGGTATGTACCAAGGTACCTCATCCTTTCTTCTTCCAACATCTATCCATCCCATCTTATCTTACAAACTCTCACCAAATTGTACAGTAATTGACATATATTTACTTTGGATGAATAAAATATATTTGAATTTGGGATTACATCTATTCCTTTTGGCAAATTCGAATACTATGGGAGCCTGCAAATTCATTATTGATTTTGAGAAAAAGGTCTACCAAAAGGTTGGCAATGCTCAATGCATGCCAGGTAGGATCATGAATACTCATCACTTGGCGCCTCAAAATTACCAACAATCCTTCCCAAAAAGATTCTAATCATCTAGTAACTCGGCGACTCCGAGTTGGTTTGCCTCTACTGTTGGTTTTTTCTACCTAATTTTCATTGAGATTTTCCTCGGAATGTCCATAAAATCTGAGCAGTTACCCAACCTATGCTCCATCATCCACACATCACACATTCATTCATTCATTTATTTTTCATATCATTATCTTTCCACACACAACTCCTTGCGATTCCTTTAAGTTTCATATAGTGTTAATCACATCCACAACCAACATTCTCCATAAGCTTGTATGGTGCAACTCATTATGTCTCATTTATATCCATCCAAAATCGATTCCAACCTCTGTCTCTTCCTTCCTTTCTCTCCATTCCTCTTTGCCAAACCCCTCTTTTCTCTATTTCGCCATGGCAAAGATGATTCAGAATTCTCTTCTTCCTCTTCTGATACAGACACGGATACCGATACTGATAATGAATGCGCTCCTATGATGCCAACCAAAATCTCATCACGCAGACGTGTTTCTCACCAACGACAGAAGTCGGTGAGAATCAAGAACATGGAGATGAAGCAAGTCAGTCGCCTTGAAGTCATACCCGAGGAGTGAAGATCTTCATCTCCATCTCGATTTCGATACCAGATCTCCGATTCCAAGTTTTGACATCCGTCCTATGTCATGTCCCCGAGAAAGCCCAACCCGCTGCCTTCCTTTCGAATCATCATCGCTGCCCAAAAAACTTGACATGCCGTGCCATGCCATGATATCTCGCGACCTTTTCCTCACTCCTCACTGTTACCCTTGTGTTCCGTGAGTGTCGATCGTTCAGTCCAGCCATGAGCCCTGCATTCGATTCCAACATCCGATGGGGCAAATTGTACCCAAGTCGATCGGAATCGCAATGTGATGTGATTGATGTGTTATGTGTTGATCTGAATGGTTTTCATGTCATGTCATCGATGTCTTTTCATTGCCCTGCCCTGCTCTGCTCATTTACATCATACTGCATATCATACCTCCCATCTGCATGCCACCACTCAGTAAGGAACCAATTTCTCTTTTTTTCATATTTGTTTCTTTCATTTTTCTCATTTTTCTGTATTTTTGCATTTCTTCTGTCTTTACTCCTTCGTTCCATTATTCCCGTTTTAGGGAATAATCTTGTTTTTCTTTTCGTCCTTTCCAGCGTTCATCACTTCCAACGTTCCGTGCCATCGCCATTTTGCATCTTGACTGCTTGCTCTATGCTTTTTCGCACGTGTTTCCACATCCAGTTTCCAGTCCTCTCTTTCAGATCCATTC